>JAULUF010000028.1:29797500-29800000 GCA_031834385.1 Semotilus atromaculatus
ATTAGACAAAACATTTACAAAAAAAAAAGTTTGGTAACACTTTATAATAACGTTCAGTTATTGATTAGCAAGTGATACACTAAAATTGCGGTAGCACTTTTAGCATAGCTTAGCATAGATCATTGAATCTGATTAGACCGTTAGCATCTCTCTCAAAAAATACTCTCAAAAAACTATTCCTGCGTAATAATCAAGGAACTTTGCTGCCGTACCATGGGTGAAGCAGGCGCAATGATATTGATATGATATTACACAGATTATTACGCAGGAATGAGAGTATAGTTCCTAGCCACATCGGCCTAGAAAATCACAACTTTTTATTTTCCGTCTGTCTTAGTTCACAATGTAACTACAGAGGCAAGTTTTAAAAAGGAAAAATATCTAAACTCTTTGGTCATTTTTTTGAGAGAGATGCTAACGGTCTAATCAGAATCAATGATCTATGCTAAGCTATGCTAACAGTGCTACCGCCAGACCCGGTGGAGTGCTCCTTTAACTAATCAATTGTAAATGACTTATAACGGAATTTACAAAACATACATATAATGTTAGCATATCACTTGCTAATCATTTATGAATGTTTTGTAAATTATTAGTTCATCATTAACTAACTACTTATAAATGACTTACAACTGAACGTTATTATAAAGTGTTACCATGGAGGGTAAAACTGAGCAAAAAATATTTGCTGCAGATGCTGATATTTATATGAGATTCTGATGCTTTTAATGTAAATCAATGAGATCTTTATAACCGTATAGCAGATACTTACATAACATGCATATAAATATCAAATGTCTTAGTAAGATGATATTTAAATGCTTCATTTTATGATCAAAGCTCTGTAGTTTTAAAACATATAATGTGATGCAATACAATGATGATTGAGAGATGAACAGATAAACCTTCCTCAAAAGCCTGATCATCAGATACGGTTTGCTTATTTTGCTTTTACTCTTTAAAATCATATTGATGAAGAATCACTGTAGTTTCAGTCTGAGGAAATCATTGCACAAATCACAATCAGTTACAGTGACACTCTATGAGAAAAAACTGTTTAAAGGATTAGTTCACTTTAAAAAAAAACTTTTGCTGATAATTTCCTCCCCCCATGTCATCCAAGATGTCCATGTCTTTCTTTCTTCAGTCGAAAAGAAATGAAGGTTTTTGATGAAAACATTCCAGGATTTTTCTCCATATAATGGACTTCAACAGGACCCAAACGGTTCAAGGTCCAAATGACAGTTTCAGTGCAGCTTCAAAGGGCTTTAAACGACACCAGACGATGAATAAGGGTCTTATCTAGACAAACCATCGGCATTTCACTAATAAATAAAACAGTTTAAGTTTTATAAGCACAAATGCTGGCCTTGCTCTGTTCTGTGATGCGCGTTCGTGACTCACGTAATACGCAATTACGTTGAAAAGGTCACACTTCTGTCCTGACGAAAGTTTTCTTTTAGCCTTTTTAATATTAAAACACCCAGGATACGCACACGAAATGGGCATTTAAACGATAAACTGACACAAAGACATTTGAATATGTGTATATGGTCCTCCTTCCTCACATTCGTAAACACTGACTCGGTACTTCCGCCGACGCGTGACCTTTTCAACGTAATTGACCGTTCGCAAAGACCCGCCCCCCTTAGTTACTGTCGCTATGTCCGTCAAGCTACGCCGCTTTCACACACACACGATGTTCTCACGCAGTGAAAAACACATCGCGGAGCAGAGAGGAGACTGACAACACGCTGACAGACAGGACAGACCAGGTTACTTTTGATATTAAACATATTAAACAAAGTCCCACCTTTCAAATTTGGCCATTTTCTTAAATAAATGTAAACAATAAATACCGTTTTGTGGCTCTTTAATGTGTCGTGACAGATCGCTGTAGAGCCTCAGTTAAAGCTGCTCGTGATCCGATCATCTCTTCCTTCTAGTTCATTTATAGCATCAAATAAACATGAATGAACATCAGAAGGAATGTTGTTTTAACCGCGGAAAAGCGTCCAGCTTGATTGACAGGTGATCTGACCAATCATACTTCGCCATCCGCCATTTTGTCCGAAATTAACATGGGAGGATTTGAACTTGAAAAACTGAATATAAAAACACTGAAAAACTGAATATGAACACCAAATTTGAAAGATGAGACTTTGTTTAATATGTTTAATATCAAAAGTAACCTGGTCTGTCCTGTCTGTCAGCGTGTTGTCAGTCTCCTCTCTGCTCCGCGATGTGTTTTTTACTGCGTGAGAACATGGTGTGTGTGTGAGAGCGGCGTAGCTTGACGGACATAGCGACAGTAACTAAGGGGGGCGGGGCTTTGCGAACGGTCAATTGCGTATTACGTGAGTCACGAACGCGCATCACAGAACAGAGCAAGATGAGCATTTGTGCTTATAAAACTGAAACTGTTTTATTTATTAGTGAAATGCCGATGGTTTGTCTAGATAAGACCCTTATTCATCGTCTGGTGTCGTTTAAAGCCCTT
>JAULUF010000028.1:29815000-29902500 GCA_031834385.1 Semotilus atromaculatus
AGCGTTATGAACAACGCGCAACGCGCCACTGACTTTAGACTAGTTTTTTTCTGGTCAGTGGCGCAATTGTTTTCTGGAACTGCAAAATAGCACCAGGGATTGTTTGCACCGGAACACGCCTCCTTTTTTGCGCCGACCCGCCCAGGGAGCGCAAGTTCATTCTCTAGTTTACCGGCGTGCGTCTGTGGAGGGAAAAGTCCGCTTTGCGCGGGTGCAAAATACGAATGATACATGCGTCAGTGTACAAAGTCATTTGCGCCGGGTGCAAGATAGGGCCCTATAAGTCTACATATTAGTCTATGCACAGTGTTAGATCGTTAGATATTGTACCTCTTCATTGCACAACAGCATGAGGTCTTCTATTGCAGTGCAACAGATAATGCAATGATTTCCCTTCAATACAGAACGGAGTCAGTCAGTTGTATGGAAATGCAATGCGAAAGCACAAATGTCATGGATGCCCTTTCTTTTCATTGCACAGAGGAATAAGTTAGATCTTTTATGCAAGGCTATGAAGCTGTGTTAGTCTGAACACACCACTGCATCAGCTGTGTTTGCACCGAGAGAGAGAGCGGGCGAGAGAGCAGGAGCACAGATAATGAACAGTCACATGTGTAAATGTTCTTATGAGACAGATTACTTTTGATGTATTCTGCTGTAAGAAACATTTTATTGTTTTTAGTGTTAATGCGCAACCCAGTCTCACGGCAGTTCGTGATATGGTCACGTAATTTAATCTATTTATTCGTGGCAGGGGCACGTTAATTTCGTTATTTTCGTAACTCCAGCACGTTTTTTTAAACTAATGCATTTCAATTGGATGCATCTTTCGTGCAATAGCACGATTCTTTCTGCCGTTATTTTCGTAATTTCAGCACGTTTTTTAAAATAATGCATTTCAATTGGATGCATCTTTCGTGCAATAGCACGATTCTTTCTGCCAATCGGGCTGCAGCACAGATCTGTTTATTCAACATTTATTCACGAGATCTTATCACGGTTATGTAGGCTATTCTATTATTTCTGTCTTTTTCGGTTATTATTTTGAAGCTGGATTGCTTGGCTCTTTATTGCTATTTTTAAAACTATAACGCTACATCTATCAACATTTATTTAGATGTTATCATTGTATTCATTCATTTCTTTATTTTAATAATACTATTTCGGTCTTATTACAAATATTACAGTAAACCAGAACACAGGCCAAGCGGGGCTCATTCTAAGCTCGTTAGCCACAATACAATGCGGACATTCATATCACAGAACCTGACAGCGATCAGCAGTTCATTAACGACAGTAGCCTTTACAATATATTTAGAGTCTAAAGTTTTTTTAAAAATTGAACAGCCCAAAGATCTGTAGGCCTATCTCTGCTAAATTAATTTAACATACGTTCGTGATGCCCTTTATTTTAAGTTTTTTATTTTTTTTTATTTTTTTTTGTGGTTCTTTTTATTTAAACGATATTGTTACGAAATGTGAAAATGTGTAAAAGTAATATGTCAAGGACTTGATATTGAATTCTGTAATTAAAAAAATGCAATAAAAAAAATAAAAAGGAAAAAAGAAACATTGCGCATCTTACAGCCCAAAAAAAAAAAAAAAAAAACAGTAGGCTACAGTACAGTAAGTTAAGCTCCGAAATATATATTTTAAAAGCTCTAGGGAGTTTCTTTTGATGCCCTCTTATAAAAAATAATTTTTAATTCGTTTAATTAATTTTTTTTTTCTTTTTTTTTCTCACAATATCCGGATGATGGAGCTCGCTCGCGCCAATTGCTATTTCCTCTCCGGAGTCGTTGATTAAGGTAGGTCAAAATTATTACCTCATGAACAAGTAGCCTATATAATTTGATGAAATATACAGGCAAAAGTGTAGTCAAGTATGTGTCATGTTGCTGGGATATTGTCTGCCTTATGCCCTATTTAACTTTTTATGACATTGTTTTTTGGTGTTTCCATTTGTCTGATATAAAACCCTATAAAGTGCTAACTGCATGTCCTAGCATGTCACATGTTAGTGTAGCCTACTACTTCACAAACATTTTCTTAACTCTTCCTTTTCGTTTTTTGTTTAATAATGTGATATTAACATTTGACATGCAGTAGACATGAAATTGTCACATTTTCCTTTATCAATATATTGAACTATGTTCTGTCTCTCATCTGGGCAACACACACACACAGAGAGATACACAACTGTATTATTGTATAAATGGCAGTTAAAAATCAGAGAAATGTTTACCCTTATAACAATGTCATCACAAACAAAAGTTCAAAACTCAGAAGAATGACTGGTTACAATTTGACCATTGAAATTAAGAAAGCACATAGCATCCCTTGCATAGTGTGATTTTAAATCATATAGTGTGATGATAATTCAGAATGTTTCTATGGGTAGCCTATATTATACATAAATAACTTTTTCTTTTTTCTTTCTTTTTTTCTCAGACAACATGGTTTCTAATAAAAAGAAATGCCCCAACTGCCCCCAGGTCATGCCCTGTGCCACTAAGGTTTGTAAGGCCTGTGGGGCAGAGCAGCCCAAGAAGGCTCGTTTGATGAAGAGGCTGCAGGCCCTTGATATGAAGAAGGGGGAGTGGCTTGGCAATCTTAAAAAAAACCACAATGAGGCAGCCATGCGGGATGAAGCCATCATTTTGGTGTGTACAATTAACACTACCCTTTTTAATAGGGTCACCACATTTACCAGTCCTGATTAAGTGACATTTTTGACACAAGATCATAATATATTTTTCAAATTCTTTTATTTTTATTTTTGAAAAGAGCAATTTAAGCCAGATTTCTGAAATATAGGGTTTACCGACCTCTAAACAGTTTAAACACCAAATGCAACTTGAAGGTTCTCTTTCACACAGTTAAAGCCTAGTGCAGGTGTGTTAAACTCAAATACACGGTGGTCCAAAATTAAAAACTGGGTCCAAGTTGCGGGCCAGGTAAATCTTTATTGAAAAACTGACTTAAATTGAGCATGTGATTCCCCCTTTCAGTAGTATCTAATGAATTTAATGTAGTCATGGCATTCATGTCATATTTATAATTTAGGTACTGCTGTTAAAAGTGGAGTTTAACTTTAAAAACAGATTCTTCAGAATTGAATAGAATAGAATGCCTTTTATTGTTATCATACACATGTTTAACGAGATTGAAGCAACTCCTTTTCCAGTGTCAACATGTACGTAAGAGAAATGTGACAAGAAGAAATAAAATTAGTATTGCAAAAGAGGGGGGAGATGGGTTGGGTGCACAGTTCTAAGAAGCTATATACATTAAAATAGAAAGATAAATATGGTTTGTAATCTGTGATTTTGATTTTATCAGAATTATTAAATATTAAATATTGAACAGTAAGGGAATTGCACAGAATATCAGTGTTATCAAAAGTATTAAATGTTAATAAATACTGCACAGTAGGTGGGTAGAAGGAAGTCCGGGGATCGGGGGGTGAGTGTGGAGTCAGTGCCTGTGTGAGTTCATATTGGTTTTGGCTTTTGGGAACAGGCCTGCAGATTTAACCATGAAGGTCACTGACTGTTAACTTGAAAGGCATTAATGAACTAAACTAACTAAACTGAACTAACTAAAGTAACCTTTGCCAAAAAATCACTCTCCAGACATTCTCATTCACGGTTCCATGCTGGTGGAATGATCTCCCCACCGTCATCCGGAATGCAGAATCCCAGACAACATTAAAAAGACAACCGAAAATTCATTTATTTCGTGAGCACTTAACCTTTTGCTTTTGCTGGTCATAAGTGCATTCGAATTATGTCAATATGATCAGAGGAACTTAGTATAATATGACATGTAAAAATGTGCAGTTTTTTTTGTCAATGTTTGGTCTTACAACAAATTTCAAGTCTTGCTTCAAACTGAATTTACACTCAGGTTTTTTGATAACATACATTTTTATCCGTTACAAATAAATGTCTTTGCAGCTTGAGAAGCTACATGCAATGGGCTACAAGCCACTCCTCCTCCTTCAGAAGGAAGGCAATGGGAAGAAACCGAAAATAACTTCCCTCACCCCAAGATGTGAGCTGGACCCGCTGGCTACACAACACCTCAGCAAAATGGCAGCATTCTATGAGTTGGTTTGTGCAGGTGAGATGTACAGTATATTTTTTTCAGTCGCCATACAGTGTACAGTTGATTGTCAACCCTTCCCTATTTTTTCAGCACTTATCAAATATTTATAGTTTATAAAACAAATGACAACCTTATTACATTTCAACATTGTGGAATGTTGGTTACATGGCAAGACAATCGTGGCAAACAAGACACTGTCCACTGAAGGTAGAACTACTTTTTTTGCGGAGAAACTAAGTTGAAAAATAAATAAATAAACAATACTCTGATGTCTTAAGGTTATAATTCCAGCCATGTTCAATACATAGTCCTGTTAATATAGGTTACCAAGTGTAGTCTGAAAATTTGTTAAAACATAGTTGGGTTTTCTTTAGATGGCAGTTCGATATTTGGTGTATGTTGCACCAAGTTTCCCTGTTTTCCCCATTGTTTTGCCTTTAGCTATTCACGCCTTAACCAAAATCATGTAAACTTGCACCCAGTGTGAAAAATAGCCTATAGCCCAATTTTTTGCCTGTGTTTCAGAAATATGTAAATGCATACAAGATAAGAAATATATTCTTAAAATTCTTTTGTGCGGGAATATAATATGCCTGTTTGAATTTTTATAATACATTATATTTCAGCCTCCTTCCTACTTTTTTTTAAATCAAATTTGAACAGGTTGGAAGGCGAGTGAGGACACTGTCCTCACCCTGACCCTCACCCCCTGTGTCGAGCAGGGCACCTCAGGAGAGGCGGGGCCAGAAATCCTCATGGAGGAGGCGGGGCTGGAAAGCCCAGGTGTAGAGGCGGGGCCAGAAATCCTCATGGAGGAGGCGGGGCTGGAAAGCCCAGGTGTAGAGGCGGGGCTGGAAGGTCTTGTGGAGGAGGCGGGGCTGGAAAGCCCCGGTGTAGAGGCGGGGCCAGAAATCCTCATGGAGGAGGCGGGGCTGGAAAGCCCCGGTGTAGAGGCAGGGCCGGAAGGCCTCGTGGAGGAGG
Organism: Semotilus atromaculatus; assembly: GCA_031834385.1. Lineage (NCBI taxonomy): Eukaryota > Metazoa > Chordata > Actinopteri > Cypriniformes > Leuciscidae > Semotilus > Semotilus atromaculatus. Next base: position 29,820,092 of record JAULUF010000028.1, read on the forward strand.
CGGGGCTGGATAGCCCCGGTGTAGAGGCTAAAGGCCTCGTGGAGGAGGCGGGGCTGGATAGCCCCGGTGTAGAGGCTAAAGGCCTCGTGGAGGAGGCGGGGCTGGATAGCCCCGGTGTAGAGGCTAAAGGCCTCGTGGAGGAGGCGGGGCCGGAAGGCCTCGTGGAGGAGGCGGGGCTGGAAGGCCTCGTGGAGGAGGCGGGGCTGGAAGGCCTCGTGGAGGAGGCGGGGCTGGAAGGCCTCGTGGAGGAGGCGGGGCTGGAAGGCCCCTCTGTGGTGACGGCAGGCCTTTTGGAGAAGGTGGGGCTGGAAAGCCCTGCTGTGGAGGCAGAAGGCCTTGTGGAGAAGGCGGGTGAAATACATCTACCTAAAAAAGGTAACTCTTACAGCTAACTACAAAGCTCTTAAAGCAACATTCCACTGTGTTTTAGTTAATTCGCTCACTTGCTGTCTACCAGAGAGTTAGATTAGGCAGGGACATATCATTTTTTTGTATTTGCATGCAACATCCCAGTTCCACATATCCCCCTATTAGCCTAATTCAATTGAAGTCGGAGGGGCCGACTAGCATGTAAGCTAAAGGCTATTCTTTCTTCAACTGAAATTATTAGCTTAGATTGGCCTAAGTACTCCTGTGATGTGGCCAAGCTAAGCTAATGATGTCAGTTGTTCCAATGGAGTTTATTGCACACATAAGAAAGAGTATGGTATGTACTGTATCCAACAACTTTTTCAGCAATCATTTTTGTGGGTGGACAGGTTACGTGTGTGTGTGTGTGTGTGTGTGTGTGTGTGTGTGTGTGCCTGTTTTAATGAACATGTATAAAAATACATACCTAGATAGTCCTTAATTGTTTGCCACTCCATACTTAGTTTGACATCTGATTTCTTCAAAACCACAGGGTCAACAGGGAAGAGAAAGCGGAAGTCAGGCATGTTTTGCATTTATCAGTTTTTTTTTAATGACATTGTTATTTGTAATAAATTCTATGATGAGCCAGACCGTTTCTGAATTGTTTGCCTTTTTTGAGTGGATATATGTATTTTTCTATCCCACAGAGGCAGAAATGGATAAAAGCAAAAAAAAACAAAAAAGTAAGTTTAAATGACTTAATACATTTGCATTCAGACTTGATATTTGATCAGTTTGATGTGAATGCTTGACCTGGATATGTTAATGATGTTGTTGTGTTCCTAATCTGAGTTTTGATGCCTTCAGATTGCTCCTACCACACAAGCCTGAGTATTTATCCAATTAGGAGTGCCCTGAGAGAAAGAGTGAGAAAGGTAAGACATGCATAACTTAACACCATACTACTCTTTATTTGTTCTATTTATCTCAAAATAAAGTCAAGATGTTAAGTTAAAATACCCATCAATAACAGAAGAAAAGATGGCAAATAGTCTAATAATGTAAATATTGTATAAAGTATATACTACAGTCTCTTGACTAAAATACTTTAAATATCATGGTAAAACATGAAACAGGAAACATGGTGGCTGTTACCAAAGCCTGATGCAAAAAAATGTGTAAGCATGAATTGTTGTTCCTTTCATAGGGCCAAACAGAATTACTTATTGACTGGGAGCCTTGTGCATCATGGTACGTGTTCTACTATATGACAAATGCAGAAATAAGATTGCTCTGACTCTCTATTTCACTCTCACATGTTTTGAAGTCAAAAGCTTTTACCTAGACCTGTTTTAAAGAATAAGCAAATGTGTTTGAAGGTAATATTCCAATAATTGATATTATTGACATTATTGACAATAAATGACATGTAACGTCATTCTTTCCCTTCTGTTTTCAGTGGGAAACAGTGGACTCCTACTTGGGAGCCCAAGGAGTCATTTGTTTAAGTTTTTTCATTTTGTTCATTTTGTAATATATGTAGTTTTATTTATTTTTATTGTACATTCCATATTCAATCACGTTTTTTATAGTAATTTTGTTATATTTCCATTCAAAATAAAGTGTTGTTTACAAGCCCTGAGTTGAAGATGGTAGATGTTCAACATTTTCTACCATTTCAGAACTGGATAATTCAAGAATGCCTAACTCCATACAGAAACAGGTGCTTCTTTTGATATGTGGTTTATCAAGAGGTTAGTAAATTATTAAACCGAGCAAAATGTGTGCACAAATGGAAGCAGGACTCTTCATTCTCTCTATGAAGACTCTTCAATACATGCTGTAAGTTAGATGCAATTTATTGTAAAAAAAAAAAAAAAAACTCACAGATGACAGTGTTAATTATTTAAAATGATTGTGCAATATCCATAATGGTCATCACAAACACGTTTCAAACCTGGCAGTTCATTACAGTTCCAACATTCATACAATAGAAGGGGATGTGGTGTGATTATTTACAATATTTGATCATTTGTGATTGTTTTGGGGGGTTGTGTGTGTGATTGATTTAGCTGAAACTTTATATTCTTGGTGGTTTAAATGACCTTAACATCTGTCCCTTTACTGATGTTTTACCAGTCACTGCTCCTGATAGGCTGATGTGGTCCCACTCCATTATTTGGTTTCAGTTCCATCAGTGGTCCTTGGTAAGGTAGATAAGTAAGTGTTGTACTGTTTTGGACATCCTCAATTTTTTACTTTACCAGCTTCTGTACACCCACTGGTAAATGTCAGCTGAGCATTACATATTTGTCCTCCCCCGACCCCCCATTTTTAGGCTCTCCTGTTATATTGTGGTGGTGAGACTGTAGAAGGACCCAAAAAGAAGACCCAAGACGATAAGAATGCTCCAGTGGACAATGGTGGTGGTGGTGCCACTTTTACCTCATGTCGCTTTTAGCACACGGCTGTCCAATCAAACAGCCTGTTAAGCCTAAACACAACTCCACCCACCTGTCATCTGCTTGCATCCCTGTAGTTTCCATTAAATGTATATTAAATTCAATTTTTGCCAAATATTGAGATGTTTTTGTCACTTTCATACATATATGCATAGAGAAGACAATAATTGTGAGATACTTTTGTCACTTTCAAATAGACAACATTCAACAAAGTACAAATTAATTAAAAGAAACAATGTCTGTAAATGAAATTAGTATGCATTACATTAACAAATATGGAATAGTTTTTAAATTTAGTATGTTAACAGTGTTTTATTGTTAAAGGTAGTTGTGCAGTTTGTGATCTGAGTTTATTTGATAGATTATTAAATAGATTATTCCCACTACATCAGGTGTGCCCCCAATGTGTGTGGAGTGGACACTCTTCCTCCGATTGAATGTTTATGTATTGATAATCCATAGCATAAGTAACAATAAAAATTATTTCCTTCTAACAATGACTCAGTGCGTAATTGGGTGATAACAATCTCATGATTCTTATGCATTATAATTCAATGCATATCATAAGGTTCTGTAGTTTCATGCAGCCTGTTTATTGCTCTTTAGCCAAGCTGTACAGGGTGTTGCCTAGCAACAGGGGTCAGAAGTACACATTTTTGATATATTTTGTATAATTTCACTTTTAATCATTTGTCATTGAATGATGTGGTTCATATAACATAAATGCACACGAGATGGACCGATAACCGATATAATTATAAACCATATCTTAAGTAATTAGCATAAAACATTTTATAAAGATCTGACAGTGTTTTAAGGATTCAAGCCCTTTTAAATGTGCCATTTTTTACACCTTCGGTGGGCTCTACTGAGATAACCTGGGGTCCAGGGGCAGTAAAATTTTCTCAGATTCTTCCTTCTATCTGGTTAAATATATGTAATTTTATTGCCACACACACACACCAGGCATATCATATGCAGAGATACAGTACAATTTCATGAGCATGTCATGAACAATAATCACGACCATAAAACATAAAGATATGTGCAATTTTGGCAAAATAAATTCAGATGTATATGTTTTGCTAAATATATACAGTTTTTATAGCAGACCTGCTTTGGCAAGTCAAGGGCTCAGACTCGGATCCTCAGACAGCATGTGGACAGTAATTTTCGGGACAAACCAGTTCACTAAATAATTCTCCAACCATTGACAGAACTGGTTAGGGTTAGGGTTAGGGTTAGTCATTGTCACAAGCTATAGGCTTTTAGAAAAATATATGGTTTTGGTAGTTGAATCAGCTGTCCTTCAGTGGTAAATAGGCCAAAATGTACCACCTGTTCTATCCTCCTGCTTACTTCGGTGCATCATACTGCATACATAGCCCCATATTCTATATTGATGAACTAATTCTCCAATGCATCAATCTCATCCATGCCCTCATCACCTCCAGACTGGACTACTGCAACAGTACTCTCTGTGGCAGTGTTTACTATGCTCCTGAAGGACCCCCAACACTGCACATTTTCTTTGTCTCCCCAATCAAACAAATTAAATGTATTATTATGATTTAATGCCTCTAGTGCTGCTCTGTATTTGCATCTAGGCTACTGTACATTTGATGTATGTTGTAAAAAAAAAATTGTTTGACATTTGGTTAAGTTCTGAAATCATACATAAACCATTAAAACGTCCATGTTTTTGATTGATTATGATATAAAGAGGTGTGCTTTGGTGAAATAAACCTAATTATGCTTATCTTAGGTGTGGGAATTTTGGCGCACAAGATATCTTCCAACTACCGTTCAGAGAGCTGACATATGTTGATCAAGAAAAGTTCTGTAATCATACACAAACCAACAAAACATCCAAATTTAGATTGATTATGATATAAATGCGTGCTGTGGTGAAATAAACCTAATTATGCTTATCTTTGGTGCTGTGGGAATTTTGATGCACAAGATATCTTCAACAACAACCGTTCAGACCATATTTTGGACGTATGTTGGTCAACAAAAGTTCCGAAATCATACTCAAACCATTAAAACATCCATATTTTGATTGATTATTATGATAAAAAGAGGTGTGTTTTGAGATAAACCCAATTTCACTGACCTTACCAGCCGTGGCAAGCTTGATGTACCGGATATACTTGTAACACCTTGTACGTATATGTGTTACACCCATTAATTTATGAAATGTCAGCATGTGGCACATATTTTGATTCAGGGACCTCTAGCTGTTTGTGTTGTCAGGAGGCGGAACATAAGATTGGAAAAATGTTGATTTCTAGAAAGCGCTATAGTCAGTGAATGTGTAAGGTGTGATTTTACTTAGCTTATATATAAACCTTACAAGTCCAGAAAAGTGGAACAACAGTGTAACCCTGACCAGGCTCTTTTGCCCAGGCAAAATGAAATGGGAGACCACACATGGATTAAGATACAAAAAATTAGTGATTTATTACAGTAAATATATGAGATGAAAAATGAGAAATAAGCAATAATCGGTAACACTTTACTTGAAGGGGTGTGCATAAGACTAACATGACACCTTCATAATCATGACATGACACATGTTATGAATATGAAGGAAGTGTTATGCATGTTTATGACAACTGTCATTAAGTGTCATTCGCTCAATTATGACATTTTTTATGCAAATATGCCATTGTTTAAGATGTCTTTGTTATGACACCTTGACAAACCAATACATCATAACCTGTCAGTGTCTTTGTCATGACAACTTGACATTACTAAGACAACACAACCTGTCATAAACATGACATAGCAGATTATCAAACTTAAGAAACCACTTAGCTTTATTGGTTAACATCACATTAAACTGTCAGGTGGTTGGTTTTGACATTGGCTGCCATGAAGCCATTATAACTTTTTAATGAAAAATTCAATTTGCACCACTGTAGCTGAGGTCATGAAAAATATTCATGACACAGTTATAATGGCCTCATGACAGCCAATGTCAAAACCAACCACATGACAGTTTAACTTAATTTAATGTCAAGTTATCATGACAAATACACTGACAGGTTATGATGTTATGGTTTATGTCAAGGTGTCATAACAAAGACATCTTAAACAATGTCATATTTGCATTCAAAATGTCATTATTGAGCGAAAGACACTTAATGACAGTTATCATAAACATGCATAAACCCTACTTCATATTCATGACATATGTCATGTCATGGTTATGAAGGTGTCATGTCAGTCTTATGCACACCCCTTCAAGTAAAGTGTTACCCAATAATCAGTATAAATGATATGGTATGAAATAAAAGTGTAGAGTAATCAGTCATATGGCAAAAAGGCGAACAAAAAGAAAAACAATGTGATACAGGAGCGGAATAGCAGAAATGAAAGTCCCTCACACTGCCCAGGCTGCAATCAATCGATTACAGACACCTGCCCGGTAGCTCCTCCCTGAGAGACACAGACACAAACAGTGTAAACATTAAACATGTCCCTATTCAAACTCTGGAAAAAAAATGTAGTATTAATGTTATCTTTACTCAATTTGACAGGTTACATAAATTAAGGGTATTAAAAAAATGACACTTTTCACATAATCATTACCTGCACTCCTCCTCTTCATTTTCACTGGTCTCTGGACTGCTGAAATCACTTTCATTTTCCTCTTCCAGCTCTATAGCAGATCCCTGAGGGCCCAAAACAGCCTTGTATTGAAGATGCACCTCTTTCAACGTATCCGAAACTTCAGATAGACGTCTTCTGCAGAGACAGGAAAGGCCCTTGTTTTGCTTGTCTGTAAGTGAAAAGTGAAAAACTTCAAAATTACCATGACATACATTTACATTAATTCATTTAGCAGATGCTTTTAGTTAAACCCACAGTAGGACAACAACATGCAAGTGCTATTCTCAGTTTGATCTAACGCAGTACAGAGACGTTTTTGGGTTTATTTTTTGAAGAGAAGAGTAATGTTAGTATACTAGATCAAGTGCTTTTGAAAAAGATGCATCTTCAGATGTTTCTTAATAGTGGTTATGGACTCAGCAGCTCTGGTTGAGATAGGCAGATCATTCCACCAGCAGATAAGTCATGGTAAAGGTCTGAGAAAGAGATTTTGAGCTTCTTTAAGATGGCACCACAAGACGTTGTTCGCTTGCAGAGCGCAAGTTTCTGGATGGCACATACCCACCTGCTTTATAATATTTGTTATAACTCATCAAAATTAGATGGTCAGTGTAATGTTTTTCAACTGCTTTCTAGTAAGATATGTCTGTTGTTAGGTAAAGTTAAAGTATGGTGTCCTTATCACCATTACTGCCTTGTTTGATTGGTATGGTTACAAAGATGAAACTTGCCTTCCTCTGAAGTCTTTCTTTTAAGAGTTGCCTGCAACTTCTGCAACCATGAGCAGTGCTGGGCCATCTCCTGAACAAGTATTGTCCTTTCCTCCTCCAGTCTCATTTTCAGCATGGCTTTGTTGAAAAATTTTAACTTGTCTTCGATTTGTGCTACAACAGAAGTAAAGAAAATGTATAAATAACAATTTTGACTTGAATCTTTAAAAAATAAATCGGATGCCTCAGGAAACTCACTTACCGCTGCCATGAACCTCCCACGGCCATGTTGGGGACGGGTTGTCTCCTGATAGTGACTGCTCCACTTCATTTAGATCAATTGCCATGGCAGGCTCATGACTGTTATAGGTCTCTATGTCTTTCAATAGCAGTCTCTTGCTCTCAGCAATTTTTCTCCGCAGGCGATGACGGAACTTGCCGCTATCTGTAAAGACAAGCAGAAGGTATAAAAAATGACCAAAAAATACAGTGAGCAATTATCTATAGACAATGTAATTCTACCATTTTGGCGGTATAGAGCCTGCTTCCGCTGCCTCACGTTAAGGTAACGTCCCTCAATGGACTGCTCTAGGGAAGTACCTGTTGTATCTGGAAACACAACACAAAAACACAGGCTTACAGAGATAGTGGCATGCAGTATAGTAAGCAGCAGACAGCTTAAATATCATGATCTATGATCGCCACCAATGAGGAAGCACAAAGTGAAACATGTTATTGGTTCACTTACCACCAGCTGCCCATTCCCTCACATCAGACACCCACACTGCTTCATCGGTGCAAGCCAAGCTTTCTTTAAGCTCCGCTAGACTTGCAGTCTCCTCCTGAAGCCTCTGGCAAGTCTAATTCGACAGTTAAACAATAGTTACACAAAGCTACACAATAACCACAAATTGAAACCATTTACAGAGAACACACCTTCACATATCTTGCAGACAATGCCCGATGTAGTGTTGTGAATTTTTTGTAGTTCCAGGCCATAGCATGGATTGTAAGCATATCCACACGTGCTGTTGAGAGTAAATGTTGAGTGAAAATCATGCAATAAGCAATACAAAAAAAAAACACATTAGAAGAGAAATTCTACAATTACCTCCTTTCGACATGTATTTAGTTGTTAAGGCACAGCGGGAGAGGTAGCTGTTCACCTGTTCAACTTCCTCCCCTGCAGTTGACCCTGCTCCATCTTGGTTTTTTCCACTCCATGTAATCTAGAAGAAGGCATGTAAGGGATAATGTAATGTCCGTCGATCATATCGGATAATAAGTAACGACAAGGCGAACCGGACCCTGATGCGCAGCAGAGGGACTTATTTTCCGATGATAGTTAAACATAATAAACACTGAACATACCTCACACTTAGTGGAATGTGCTGTAGCGTGCATGACGCTTAGGAAAGGCCTGGTTGATGTTAGCCCCTGGAGATCAGGAAGGATGTTTGCTGATTTGTTTAAATATGGCCAGTATTTACACATTACATCCATGGCGATAAACCTTGGCTTTAAACTCATCAACTCCTTGTGCAGATACATGGGGTAGGCAAAGATTTCACCTAGGGATATAAAAATTATTATTGTACATTCTGAAGAGAACATCATAATGGGAAACTCAACCAAGCAGGGGTATAAGCTGCATACAAATAATAACAATACAAAGTTACATTTAACAGCAAACAATTTATTAGAATCTCACCTCTGAACATATTGAGCGCTTTAAGGAGGAAACCATGCCGACACACCGCAACCTCCATGCCCTCTTCGTCCAACTTGAAGGTCCTCCTAGAAGTCTCCTTCGCTGCTGTCCACGAGGAGCTCCCACATCTGCCTTGTCCAGGTAGCTGTCATGTAAATGAAACACACTATAAACATATTGTATTTACTCCTTGTAATTTGAAGCTGAGGGCAGTTTTCTCACCAATGCAAATACAATCTGGGCTGTAAAAGCATTCTAATTGTATTAAGAAATAATTTGAAACCTGCCTGTTTCACAGCTTTATGCAAGACATCAACAAATGTTGACACAGATGTGTCTTCTGCAATAAATGCTCCTTCAAAAAACGAAGAGTCAGAGCTGAGGAAGAAACCAAACAGAACATTAATCCATGCTGAATATTGAATATAAAAAAATCCAGATCAATCTATACTGGAAGAAAAAAATATCACCTTCCGCTTCGGAGAAACCGGTATAGCTTCCTGTTGCCATCCACAGAGATTGCCAGCATGTCTGGGGTGCAAGCAGGGCAGGTGAAAGGTGCACCGCAGGACATGCTGTCTTCCTCAAAAGCACAATATGAAAATTCGAGGAAGCTGCGCTGCAGCGTATCCCCGCACACTGGTCCTGACTGAAAGATGCATTATATTAAATGTTACTTTAGAAATGTCTACATATGGTAAAGAATTCGATAATATTGTGAACACTTACCCGCCCACCACACTTTGTACGGTGCTCCAGCAGCTTTGCCAAGGCTTGTCTGGACAGTGCCGGAGCGATGACTTTTAGTTCCCTCACACTGCTGAAAAGGTTGAGGGAATACAAAGTGGAAGAGCTGGTGGAAGCTGGCCAGTAACCACTGTTTACGAGGTCCATGAACTCTGGAGCCCACTGCTGCTGGCATGTTTGGCATGCAAACAATGGCTGGTGCATGTCATAACGCCCTTGGGTAATTAGAAAACAAACCCATGAATACCTGAATTTTTAGAAACAATCAGCTGGCACACCTTAAGACACTTGGGCTACATCTTGAGTAGAATCACACCAGCATAGTTCAAATAAGTATATATTTTTTGGTTTATCATAATGACAAGATGTATTCTGTCGTTTTTAAAGTACTATTATTTTCATTGCAAAGCAAAGGCAAAAAAAGGGGGAAACAGCTGAATATTGAAAAAAGATCAGAGTTTAGAAATATTACCATTGATGGAAATTAAAATGACTGCTTTGCCAGGTGACACAGTTATGCTGGGGACTTCACAGGGACATTTTTGAGTCACTCTCACCGTTGGCAAAATACAAGCTAGCAAAGGAAAGATAAACACAAAATTAGCCTACTAGATTCATTAGACAAGAGTACAAAAGAGTTCTGCAATTACCTACCTTGGTCGTGTGAGCTGTATCCTCCCTCCCCTCTAACAAAATATTTGGATGGGGGAATAGCTTTAAAAAATCCCTCAAGGACTGACTCCCTATCGTGGAGTGGCCATCTTCTGTGAGTCTTGCTATCACAGGTTTCACAGAACCACTGGTCTGGCAGACACTCTCTGCATCTAGGAACGAAATCAATGAACCAATATAGTCATTGAACCAACTCTTTAAAACAGCCCTGACTCCACCATAAACATGCAGTTTATCCGAAACATGAAGACACCAATTAGTGATGCACTCTAAAAACCTACAAAGTATGAAAGAACATTAATGAGATCTCACCTAACAACTGCAGGCTTGCTGCAATGGCTACAAAATGGTTGGCCAACATCCTGAGATTGGATGAGGCATTTAAGGTGGAATGGCCTTGCCTCCTTCCATCTTTGTGAGGCTTGCTGCTGCCTGAAAGCCCATGATGATGAGGCCCTCTGGATTTCAGGGGAGTCAGACATAGCAGAGAGGCTCTCCATGTTTTTTTCTGCAAAGACAAATATTAATTTAATTGACAAAGGACCGTTTCTATGCAGACCCATGATTTCATAATAATGGGTAAATATTTTGCCAATGCTTTCAGAAACATAAATTTCAGAACTTTTCCAAATCAACTTTCCAACAGTCTAGGGCCAAATTCAGCATACTTTGAAACATGTATCAGGGTAAATTGAATGAACGTGAAAATTGAGACGTATGAAACTAACAAAAAAGTGGTTCAATATAGGACTCTTTGGCTTTGATGATTTATAAGCAGTTGATGTGGGTCTGGGTACAACTGACCCTTCGCTAAGCCACGCCCGATACCGCCACAGGCCAATTCATGCCTTAGCAGGCCTTAACTAGGCACAGGAGGTCTGGCAAGCTTTCGAGTTTTAACATTTTATGCCAGAATTTTACATGAATCCAGGATTTGGGTGAACCCTGCTTTCAGTACTGCCTCAGAAAATTACCTAAAAATAATTCAAATGTATTTGACCATATTTTACCAAATTCCACTTGAGGATCAAGACTGGCTGCAGGAAGATCTTCAGTGAGCAGGTAGTTCCCGATCTGGTTGTGTGTAACTACAACGGCACACAGAAAAATAAAACCAAGTTAGACCACCAACACAACTTGATATCTTGACATTGACAATGATGTGTAACCAATTACTATTATTTTTATTACCGGTAGCTGAGGCTTTGGGCCGCCCTCCACGCCTCCCCCTTGGCTTGCCAAGCCCTCCACGCCTCCCCCTTGGCTTGCCACGCCCTAAACACACCCTTTTTGGGATTGGCGGAGGGGGAACTTGCCTCTGCTCCTCGGATTCTTTCTGGGGGTTGAAGAGAAAATCATAATTAGGCTGTTAAATATATTTTTAACAAAAGATGCAATGGATATGAAAAAAAAAAACTTAATACCCTATATATTTTAAGGTGGAAAAACAATTTCAAGAAAGAATCCTTGATCAATGCATTCAGTTTGGCTGGACCAAGGAGTTCAAAAGTAAAAAACAACTCTATACCCCTTTCATACAAATGTTTGACAATTGAGAGCAGCTAGATACAATCACAGACTGAATGAGTCTGAGGTACCTAGGCTTATATAATAGTCTACAGAGTGATTATTATAGCCTAAATATTTCTTCAACCATTAAGGTGCAATGGATTTTTTTGTACGTGGTAATACATAGAATAGGACTAGGACCCAATGTAGGCACTCTACTTCATTGCATCTGAAAATGAATTTTTAAAAAAATTAAACGCATAAAAAACACCTACCCTGGCTTCAGTCAGAACATGTTCTAAGCTCATTTCAAGAGCCATCCGTCTCCCCTCCATGTAATTGTCATCTTGACAATCGGTGACACGTGTAGTGGTCATCACAGAAATGAGGGGCAGACAGAAAAAGAAGGACAGACACAGAGATGGACAAACAGAGATAAGAGACACAGACAGAAATGAGAGACAGACCGAAAGACAAACAGTGCACAAATACAGAGAGGTTGGCGCTTAAAAGGGCCTTTGGTTGTGGTGGTGTAATGGTAATCTACTAGTAGGTGGGTAATGTTGGAAGAACCTAAAAACAAAAAACATAAAAACACTTGTTTACAGGGAGGGAGTTAATGGGCCAATGAAATGACTTAATGGATAAAATATCAAAATTTTGTGACTGTTATGCACAGAGCTAAATATACCTTTTTTTCATGAGCACTGAAGCGCTCAATTAAAAAACTAAAATGGACTTGGTTCTGTTCACTCTATTTTCTTTAGCGATTTTTTTTCTATTTTCTCTATTATCATTTATTTCATATTGAAAAATTGTGATTAGCCACAATAGTAGTTATGAATTTGTATAGTTTATTATGGATTTATGTGGGTGTATTCTGCGTGGATTTTTAACAATGATAACGTTACGTTAGGCTGTAACACTAACGTTAACCAATCTGGCAACACCGTCCTTCATTCTGAACATTTAATTATAATGTTGGATAATAATTGTGGGCTAATGTAGGCTAATACTGAAAATCTTATATTCCCCTATGATTGTAGGCTATACCTTAACTTTACATGATTATAGGCGACAAAAATGAACTTGAATTCAATTAACGTTAGCTAACTTTGCTAGCCTGCAAAAATCGATATTTTGGTGCAGAAAGCTATAAAGTCTTCTATCATTTATCGTCATAAAAATGAAATGGCCACCTTACAAAGTTTCTAAACACAACTTCTTGTCCTAATTCAACAGTTTTTGATGTGTAAATGTAAGAATAGTATCCATCTCTATTAATTAACTCTTCTACTTACCGAGTGGAAAATCGCAATGGACCTTGGGATCGACCCATACGGTGACGTCAGCGTTAATAATTAGAGGATTTAATAAATAAAATTAAAAAAATACAAATAAAACTGATTAATTGAACACAATCGTAGCATTTGATATATACATATTTATTAAAATCAGCAAACCTCCGATAAAAATACGTTATCCAGCATGCTCTAGAGTCAGCTTACCTATGACAAGAAAATGCTTAAATTGCTTACTTGCACGCGCCTTGGAGCGTTGTTAAACTCACCTTTTAATGCCGTTTTACCTGCAGTTGAGCGTTGGTTTGGATATACTCACCTCTGATTTACGGTTTACCTGCAGTTGAGTGTTGTTAAACTCACCGCTGAATGCGGTTGCACACCAGCTGCGTTGTTAAACTCACCGCTGATGAACGGGCTAAACCTTTGCGCAGAGGGCACTTTTGCGAGGGGTTTTAAACATCAAAAACCAGTTGGAGGGCCAGATAAAAATGATCTAGGGGCAGCAATTTCACTCGCCCTGAATATTTTTTTGGGTCGTTCTGACCCAAGACGTCAAATTTCAACGCTGCAGACAGGGTTCCAGAAAGAATCGTGCTGTTTCAGGAAAGATTCATCCAACTGAAATGCATTAGTTTAAAAAACGTGCTGAAATTACGAAAATAGCGGCAGAAAGAATCGTGCTATTGCACGAAAGATTCATCCAATTGAAATGCATTAGTTTAAAGAACGTGCTGGAGTTACGAAAATAACGAAATTAACGTGCCCCTGCCACGAATAAATAGATTAAATTACGTGACCATATCACGAACTGCCGTGAGACTGGGTTGTAATGCGAAGTTTCAAACCGTTTCTGGTCCCCATTGACTTCCAAGTGTGTGTTTGTGTGTGTGAGAGAGTGTGCATGTGAAAGTTTGTGTAATTGTGAGTGTGTGTGTGTGTGTGTGTGTGTGTGTGTGTGAGTTGGTTTATGTGATTTATGAGGACACAAATTTGTATAATGACATGTGTATTACACTGGTATTACAACTTATGAGTGGTTTATGAGGACACTTCAAAAGTCCTCATAAATCAAATGGCTTAAAAAACATAAAAAACAATGTTTTATTAAAAATTTTAAAATGCAGCATGTCTCCTGTGATGGGTAGGTTTAGGGACAGGGGCAGTGTGTGTGTGTGTGTGTGTGTGTGTAAGGGGATAGAATATATAGTTTGTACGGTATAAAAACCATTACGCCTATGGAGAGTCCTCATAATGCTGTTGCACCAACGTGTGTGTGAGTGTGTGTGTGTGTGTGTGTGTGTGTGTGTGTCTGTGTGAGAAAGTTTGTGTAAGTGTGAGTGTAGTTTTTCCGGTGTAGTGAAATCATTCCGCTCTCATATGAAGTCAGTGTTAAATCATATGATTGAACCACAAACACTTCAGCTGTGGGAATTTCCCATCCACGTGTGTGAATACAGCACAGCAGGGCCAGACCAAAACAAACGCCCTGATTGGCCAGAAGTCACATGATTGAAGTCTGAAAGGCATAGTACAGAATTATACTGAATTGCTCAGAAAGATTCTGAGAACCACAGACACACACACACACACACACACACACACACACACACACAAACTTTTGATAATGAGATGCATTCCTGGTATTCTGTAAATATCTCATTATCTAAAGTTTGAAAGCTACAGTTTCTTGAATTTCTATTAAAAAAAAAAGCCTTTATAGTTTTACATTACAGGTGAAACTCGAAACATTAGAATATGGTGCAAAAGTTCATGTATTTCAGCAATTCAAATGAAAAGGTGAAACTAATATATTAAGTATATATAACCATCTACATATGCATGATTATACTTTTCAGAGGGCCGACATTTCTGTATTTAAAATCCTTTTTTTTAAAATTGATTTCATGTAATATTCTAATTTTCTGAGATTTTGAATTTGGGGTTTTCATAAGCTGTAAGCCATAATCATCACAATTATAACTTTTGCACGATATTCTAATTTTTCGGGTTTCACCTGTATATCTATGAACTGAGGATATAAAAGCTTCTAAGTGGAATAATGTCAGTAAAGTAATTAAACAGAAAACGCATTACAATAGAGCTGAGGAGAAAAGCACAGCAGGACGGCTGTGAACACACTCTCACAATGACATCAGTTAAGTGTGTGTTTTAACACTGTTTGTCCAAGATAACACCTTCATGCCAGATGGTGAGTTATGCAATACCACAATTCATGAATCTGTCTATCTACCTATTTATCTCTCTCTCTCTATATATATATATATATATATATACACTACCGGTCAAAAGTTTAAGATCGGTAAGATTTTTTATGTTTTTAAATGAAGTCTCTTCTGCTCACCAAGGCTGCAATTATTTGATAAAAAATACCAAAAAAACAGTAATATTGTGAAATATTATTACAATTTAAAACAGCAGTTTTCTATGTGAATATATAGTAAAGTGTAATTTATTCCTGTGATCAAAGCTGAATTTACAGCATCATTACTCCAGTCTTCAATGTCACATTTTTAAAATTATTATAATATGAAATTATTATAATATGATGCTCAAGAAACATTTATGATTATTATCCATGTTGAAAACAGTTTTTTACATTTTTATTTCAGGATTCTTTGATGAATAGAAAGTTCAAAAGAACAGAATTGATGGAAAGCTTTTGTAACATTAATCACTACCATTCAAAAGTTTGGGGTCAGTAAAAATTTATTTTTTATTTTTGGGGGAAAGAAATTAGAAAATACTTTTATTCATCAAGGATGAGTTAAATTGATCAAAAGTTACAGTAAAGACATTTATAATGTTAGAAAAGATTATATTTTAAATAAATGCTGTTCTTTTGAACTTTCTATTCATCAAAGAATCCTGAAATAAAAATGTAAAAAACTGTTTTCAACATGGATAATAATCATAAATGTTGCTTGAGCATCATATTATAATAATTTAATATTTTAATAATTTGAAAAATGTGACATTGAAGACTGGAGTAATGATGCTGTAAATTCAGCTTTGATCACAGGAATAAATTACACTTCACTATATTTTCACATAGAAAACCGCTGTTTTAAATTGTAATAATATTTCACAATATTATTTTTTTATTTATTTTTTTTATCAAATAATTGCAGCCTTGGTGAGCAGAAGAGACTTCTTTTAAAAACATAAACAATCTTACCGATCTTAAACTTCTGACCGGTAGTGTATATATATATCTAAATATCTATCTATCTACATAAATATCTATATCTATCTATCTATATCTATATATATCTGTCTGTTTTAATGCAAAACAGCTTGTTTTCCCTTGGTGCCATTTGTACTGATATGTTGGCATTGACACCCTAACCCTAACAATCATGCCATAGTGAGCACTACCTTAAGTGCCTCTGAGTTTTAAAGTAGAAACTTCATTAATATGCTCCTGTCCCTTTAAGAGAGAGAGAGAGAGAGAGAGAGTGTGTGTGTGTGTGTGTGTGTGAGTGTGTGTGTGTGTGTGTGTGTGTGTGTGTGTGTGAGAGAGAGAGAGAGAGAGAGACAGTGCGTGACGTTGCGAGGAGGCGGGGCCTTGCCTCTGGAACACGAGCGCAAGCTCGACGCCGACAGCAGAATGAAGTGGCCGATGAGGCGCGCGCACTGCGAGCGTGTTACTGAAATTTCTGAACTTTACGCGATTATTTTCACATCAGAACAGGACGACAGGCACACAAACAGGTAAGAAGTGTTTACTCGTTATGCAGTGCTTCATACGGTGGCGCCATGGTAAAATTACACGGTCTTTTTTTTTTTTTTGCATGGTTAACGTATATATTAGTCTGAGTGTTAATACAGTTATGTGTGTTACTGTTGAATACATTTGTACAGACACTAGTGTTTATTTGGAGTATTTACTATGAGCTGTCACTTAGCGATAAAATCACTGAAGTGAATGTTGTGGTGGTGGTGGTGGTGGTTGTTGTTGTTTTTGTTTGTGGACCGGTACATTGGCCGTGTCTCAAACCCTAGTGAGCTTCTCACATAGACAGCAACATGTTTGTCCACTTCTATCGCATCTAAACTGCTGCTGTCTAGGTAGGACACTCACTGGGGTTTGAGACAGTCCCGGTAAATCTCACAGCGCATTCAGTGGATCAAACATCAAATCTCAGAGTTTCTGATTCGTATTAATAATGATGACAGTCTAAAGTGCTGGAGACAAGTATCATAAACACGTAATTATCCCTCTGTCAGAGAGTTTTATTGGTATTTGATGTCTTTTCTAATGACGTTATGATAAGATAACAGTCATGAGCACTGTGGTGTTGTTGAGTTTAACTACTGTCGTGTCGTTAAGATATGGAGAACTATAATGAAATGCACATGTGGATAATGACGGAAAGTGGACATCTTTCTCTTGTACTTTGGGTTGTTGTCATTCAGTAATTGAAGACAGAATATAGTCGAGCACTAATGAGGGCTTGTGTGTGCGTGTGTGTGTGTTTGTGTCTGTGTCTGTGTGTGCGAGAGAGAGAGAGAGAGAGAGAGCGTGTTTGTGTGTGTGTGTGTGTGTGCATGCGTGCGTGTGTGTGTTTGATAGAGAGAAAGAGAGAGAGAGTTTGTGTGAATGTGTGTGTGTGTGTGAGGGGGGAGAGGGGAGTGTGTGTGTGTGTGTGTGTGTTTCCTCACTGGGTCAGTAGTGCTACAGAAGCTCTAAGGGAGTCCTCAGTCACCAACTAGCAAAATCACTCCACTTCAACTTCAGGTTAAAGTTTATTGGCCAAGTTTGGTTGCTTTAATGACTGAAAACATGCAATAAATACAAAAATAAAATTAAAGATGCAGTAAATATACAACACAATTAGTAGTATAAATAATGCATTGAAGACACTCAAAAACAAAAGCAGCTAAAAGTGCTGTGATGGTATTTTTATGTGGCCCTTGATCATAATTTACATGATTGAAGAGCAAATAAAGTTAATTTTGGGTTTAATTTTGGTAACTTTGGTGTTTATTGAAGAGGTCAATGCAGTTAACTGAACTGGACTGATGATCATGAATGAAAACTGTGTGTGTGTGTGTGTGTGTGTGTGTGTGTGTGTGTGTGTGTGTGTGTGTGTGTACATGAGTGTGTGTGTGCGTGTACATGTGTGAGTGTGTGTGTGTGTGTGTGTGTGCGTGTGTGTGTGTGTATTCACAGTGGTTAGAGGATGTGCTTTTGCTGTGTCATTTTTACACTCATTGAGGAAATTAGATGTGATAGTTTGTGGTGTGCATGTCGCACACGTGTTTCTGTGCATAAACACACACACACACACGCACGACACAGGACGTTCACACGCACCCCTGATCGCCACACATCCGATCGGCTGATAACGTATGATCTGTGGCCCGTTTGTCTCACAGAATGCTGGGTATTTCTCATAGGTGACACAAGAGGTTTATTGGAAACTTGAGGTTTTTAAGAGGATGTGATCGTTTAACAAACAAGACTGCACTAGATTATTATCTGACTGTGTGAATCTCACAAAAGTCAGGGTCATATTTCATTCCATAATCTAAAGAAAGACACTATAGGCCTAATTGTATTTTGCATAAACAATGAAGGCTAATTTTAGGAAATTAGGTTTTCGCAGTGACATTACGTCAGTTTCATGATGTGCACTGCATATGTAAAGAAAGTGAACTGAATATATATGCACATTGTTATACAGTGAGTACAGTTGAAGTAAAATCTAAGTTTTTATGATAATACTGTGATGGGCGGCTTTGTTTGTGTTCAGTTTCCCACTCTTTAACGCTCTTTAAAGCTCCTGACTTGTCATTATTCTCGAAAGCCCAAAGCTTCACCGCACAACATGGAAAGTGTAGGCGAGAGTTTCTGTCCTCGTCCAGGTTATATATAGTAAAGCGCTGTATAACCACAGTCGAGCGTGTGGTTTCATCACTGCTATTTATCTAAATCAGTTCGGCCAGTGACCACAAGCAACACTAATCTTCTTCAGTCTGTTTATCCCGCTGTTAAGCGGCCGTAAACGGACCGAAACACCCCGTTATTACTCTGAGATGTCATCTGTGTAAGTATGTGTGTGTGAGTGCTCACACACGTCTCGTGCGCTGTTAGTGGTCGACCGATATGGGTTTTTCATTGGGCGATTCTCATAATGATATCTAGCAGTGGTTCACAACTTCAGATTTCACATTGAACATCATCAACCCAGAGTGCTGAACACATACAAAAAGACTAACGCTTTATTTATATTACCGTGAACTGTTTAATCTCAACGATATGCTATATTATTTCCATTTCATGCAGAGGCTGAAAAGAAAGATGCTGTGTGAATCTGTGGTGAATGTCCTTCAGGGCGTTTTTTTATTTGCATTGCTTAGATTGTTGGAGTTGCAAAGCAGACATTATCATTTCCATTTTTTTTGCATTTATAATTTTTTAATATGACAATTTTAAGCATATTTGTGACTGAAAATTGTCATTACCGTGACGCAGAAAATATATATCAATAAATATAAAAAAATAAAGAATGTGTGTATATATATGTACACTCACCTAAAGGATTATTAGGAACACCTGTTCAATTTCCTATTAATGCAATTATCTAATCAACCAATCACATGGCAGTTGCTTCAATGCATTTAGGGGTGTGGTCCTGGTCAAGACAATCTCCTGAACTCCAAACTGAATGTCAGAATGGGAAAGAAAGGTGATTTAAGCAATTTTGAGCGTGGCATGGTTGTTGGTGCCAGACGGGCCGGTCTGAGTATTTCACAATCTGCTCAGTTACTGGGATTTTCACGCACAACCATTTCTAGGGTTTACAAAGAATGTTGTGAAAAGGGAAAAACATCCAGTATGCGGCAGTCCTGTGGGCGAAAATGCCTTGTTGATGCTAGAGGTCAGAGGAGAATGGGCCGACTGATTCAAGCTGATAGAAGAGCAACTTTGACTGAAATAACCACTTGTTACAACCGAGGTATGCAGCAAAGCATTTGTGAAGCCACAACACGCACAACCTTGAGGCGGATGGGCTACAACAGCAGAAGACACCACCGGGTACCACTCATCTCCACTACAAATAGGAAAAAGAGGCTCTACAATTTGCAAGAGCTCACCAAAATTGGACAGTTGAAGACTGGAAAAATGTTGCCTGGTCTGATGAGTCTCGATTTCTGTTGAGACATTCAGATGGTAGAGTCAGAATTTGGCGTAAACAGAATGAGAACATGGATCCATCATGCCTTGTTACCACTGTGCAGGCTGGTGGTGGTGGTGTAATGGTGTGGGGGATGTTTTCTTGGCACACTTTAGGCCCCTTAGTGCCAATTGGGCCTACGGCCTACCTGAGCATTGTTTCTGACCATGTCCATCCCTTTATGGCCACCATGTACCCATCCTCTGATGGCTACTTCCAGCAGGATAATGCACCATGTCACAAAGCTTGAATCATTGGTTTCTTGAACATGACAATGAGTTCACTGTACTAAAATGGCCCCCACAGTCACCAGATCTCAACCCAATAGAGCATCTTTGGGATGTGGTGGAACGGGAGCTTCGTGCCCTGGATGTGCATCCCACAAATCTCCATCAACTGCAAGATGCTATCCTATCAATATGGGCCAACATTTCTAAAGAATGCTTTCAGCTCCTTGTTGAATCAATGCCACGTAGAATTAAGGCAGTTCTGAAGGCGAAAAGGGGTCAAACACAGTATTAGTATGGTGTTCCTAATAATCCTTTAGGTGAGTGTATGTGTGTGTGTGTGTGTGTGTGTATATATATATATATATATATATTGTAAATACATAAAATATAATAAATATATAAAAATTAACAATTGTATATATACCAACACATATTTTTTATTTTTATATATTTATTCAATTTTAATATATTTGTGTGTTTATAGCCTATATATGTGTTTATATATATATATATATATATATATATATATATACTATTTATATATTTATAATAAATATAATATATAATTTAACTTTTATGTATTTATTTTATTTATATATATATATATAGGATATATAAGCGTATATATATATATATATATATATATATATACACACAAATATATATAAAAATGTATAAATATATAAAAATAAATATATTGTAATATGTACATATATACTGTATGTGTATATATATATACAATATATATATATACAATAAATATATATAAATAAAACAAATTATATATAAATATATATGTATTCTTTTATTATTTTGTGTGTGTGTATATATGTGTGTGTACTGTTTATATATATATATATATAATTATAAAATATATAATTAAATTGTTTTGTGTGTATGTGTGTGTGTGTATATATATATATATATATATATATATATATATATAAATTGATCATCTCAAAATGGTCAGTTACTGGCCCATTAATCCGCCTGGCCGATGTAACGGTGTTGTTCTCCACTGGTGTGTGTAGGTGAGGAGTCCAGCTGATGGATGAGGAAGAGGATGGTGTGTGTGGGAAGGGTCATCAGCGCTGGCCTTCCTCTCGCGTGCAGATAAAGCCTCCAGAGACAGCAGGGCGCCCGGCTCCATCACCCAACGGCATGCTGACCTGTGCAGCGCACGAGCCCAGACGCTTTCTCAACGGTACACACACTCTCTCAGATGCATGTGACCACAAAACCAGTCACAAGGCCTTTATACATCACATAAAGCTGATAAATAAGCCTTCCATTGATGTGTGGTTTGTTAGGATAGGACAATATTTGTCTGAGATACGACTATTAGAAAATCTGGAGTTTGAAGTGCAAAAAAATCGAAACATTGAGAAAATCTCCTTTAAAGTTGTGCGTTTATTCACGATTGTGCAGCATTCATTCACAAAAATATATTTTTTGATATGTTTATGATAGGAAATGTACAAAATATCCTCATGGAACATGATCTTTACTTAATATCCTAATGATTTTTGGCATAAAATAAAAATCTTTAATTTTGACCCATACAGTGTATAGTTGGCTGTTGCCTCAGATATACGCGTCGGCTCGTGACCGTGACGGCTCGACACAGTGACGCGTCGGTGTTGTGGTGCAGGGACGCGTTTATCATCTGTCAGGACTTCGGCTGCTTCATTACCTGTGTTTGTTCCCAGTCGCTTTGCAATGCAAATGACACCATGCACTGACACACTGCTGATCGTCAGGGCTGTAACAATGTATCGCAATACAAAAATGCAACAATATGTATCGTGGATAGTGACAATATATATTGTGTATCGTTCACCCAAAATAAAAAGTACTGTGTGAGTTTAAGTTTTCAGAGTTTTAGTGTCAGTACTACATTTAACTGCTATATATAATGTATAATAATTCAATGGGGGAATATTTGTGGGTCCTGATGATGTCAGATGTCTGATGATGCCAGTGGCCTTTATTATTTAAATATATCTAGTCAGTGACAGAGATCAAGCATATTCATGTAAAATAATTCAGTATTTTCAGCTTCAGAATCATGAATATTGTTATTCTGACGTCTCTATTGTCCTGTGCTTTGGGTTTCAGCACCAAGTCCAAGAATATTCATTCACACACACAATTTAATATCAAATGTAGCATTTTAAATCAACTGTACTTTTTTTTTTGTTAACCTTTTATCATGTGTCTCGGAGTATCGCAATAATATGCATCGAGTCGTGACACGAGGGCTTCGTTACACAGTTACTGATCGTGCTTCTTATTTAATCAGCTCCGGTGAATCCATCAGTGCTGGAAAGTCAGTAAAGCATGATGCTTGCAACACTAAAGACATGGGTTCAATTCCCAGGGAGTTCATGAGCTGATTATTAAATAATTTAGTTCACACTTTTTGTGGCTCAGAACTCATTAGATTAGAGGCAAAAAGATCAGTTCTCTTCTGAGAACATGGAAACACTTTACATTTTACAATAAGGTTCATTAGTTAAAGGATTAGTTAAAAAAAAAAAGACTTTAAAAAAAACTTTTGCTGATAATTTCCTCCCCCCATGTCCTCCAAGATGTCCATGTCTTTCTTTCTTCAGTCGAAAAGAAATGAAGGTTTTTGATGAAAACATTCCAGGATTTTTCTCCATATAATGGACTTCAACAGGACCCAAACGGTTCAAGGTCCAAATGACAGTTTCAGTGCAGCTTCAAAGGGCTTTAAACGACACCAGACGATGAATAAGGGTCTTATCTAGACAAACCATCGGCATTTCACTAATAAATAAAACAGTTTAAGTTTTATAAGCACAAATGCTGGCCTTGCTCTGTTCTGTGATGCGCGTTCGTGACTCACGTAATACATAATTACGTTGAAAAGGTCACGCGTCGGCGGAAGTACCGAGTCAGTGTTTACGAATGTGAGGAAGGAGGACCATATACACATATTCAAATGTCTTTGTGTCAGTTTATCGTTTAAATGGCCATTTCGTGTGCGTATCCTGGGTGTTTTAATATTAAAAAGGCTAAAAGAACATTTTCGTCAGGACAGAAGCGTGACCTTTTCAACGTAATTGCGTATTACGTGAGTCACGAGCGCGCATCACAGAACAGAGCAAGGCCAGCATTTGTGCTTATAAAACGTAAACTGTTTTATGTATTTGTGAAATGCCGATGGTTTGTCTAGATAAGACCCTTATTCATCGTCTGGTGTCGTTTAAAGCCCTTTGAAGCTGCACTGAAACTGTCATTTGGACCTTGAACCGTTTGGGTCCTGTTGAAGTCCATTATATGGAGAAAAATCCTGGAATGTTTTCATCAAAAACCTTCATTTCTTTTCGACTGAAGAAAGAAAGACATGGACATCTTGGATGACATGGGGGGAGTACATTATCAGCAAAAGTTTTTTAAAAAGTGAACTAATCCTTTAATATTAGTGAACTACTTTAGTTAACATGAACTAAGAATAAACAAGACTTCTTCAGCATTTATTAATCTAAGTTTTTACTAATAGGTTATTAAAACCAAAGGTTGTATTTGTAAACATTAGTTGAACAATGAACAGCTGTATTTTTATTAACTCACATTAACAAAGATGAATGAATACTGCAACAAATGCATTTCTCATTGTTAGTTAATGCGTTAATGTTAACTAATGAACCTTATTGTAAAGTGTTACCCACAAACCATAATCGTTTTGCATCATTTGTTGTATTTACATTTGTACATACACTACCAGTCAAAAGTTTTGGATCGGCAAGATTATTAATGTTTTTAAAAGAAAATGTATGTGATTTTTTTAAAAAAAATTTTTTACGTCCTGTCATGAAAAAGCTATTTGTTCTCAGTCTGAGGCTTCAAAATAGAAACTTCCTGTTTGAGTTCTGTGAAAAATCAACGTCAAACTTCATGACTCGACGCTTTCAGACCACAGAGGCCTTTTCTCTCAGGTTTATTTTTAAACATCTTTGCTGTTTTTAGCACTTGAAGCAGATCGTATACTTTCAACATCTTAACATGATGAAAACACCGATCTTGACCTCAGCGCTCTTTTCTTCGAGCTGCTGTCGTGATATACAGCATTATATAGGCTTGTATGCTAAACAACCTAATCTTTCATCAGGGTTGCGTACACTCAATAACACACACTCGAGGTCATCATCAGCACTGACTGTAGTGTTGAACTTGTGCGGTGTGTGTGTGTGTGATCAGATGTTCAGATAGTTTCTGCTGTTTAGTTTAATATTCAGAGTCATTGGCAGTTTTTATATCAACTTCTTTATGATTTATTCATTTGATGTTGAAATATAAACATTTACGGTGATTAATAAAACTTTTTTTTATGGCAGATTTATTTAAACATGCATTAACTCTTTCCGTGCCAGGGTTATTGAAAAAAGCATTTTTTATCACTTTCGCAAAAGTTTCATGGCCTGCAGAATATTTTGTTGTATGAATATCTGAGCATATATCAAAAGAAAAGAACCGAGCCTCTGCTTTAAAACACAAAACCCGCTTCATGCATTGTTTTTTTTTTATCAACACTTGAATGTAAGTTTCACTAAAAAGCAATATTTTGAGCAAAAAGCTGAGAAAATCATGTTTTTGTGAAAGACTACATCTGGATCAGATTCAGAACGATGATTAAAACACAGATGGCGTAAATAAAGTCCATCAACACCCTAAAGCTTCACAGTCCTGTAGTTCTGAAACATTAGTTTTGATGTTTGTGTTGATGATCACGTTATTTGACATGTGCATCTGCTTACATATGACATTGATCCTTTCTGCTTCTTCTTCACATGTGTTTTGATCAGGAGATTCAGAACTCTTTCAGTAGATGTGTAACAGCGCCCCCTACCGTATAACAGTGGACATTTACGTCAATGGCGGGGAAATTTAAAGTCCCCCTGTAGTCAATCATTTTATCCCTTAAAACTCATCTTTGATCATCAAAATTACATATTTAAGCATTTCCTTCCCTCAAAAAAATGACCATGCAACTTTTCATTTTCCGTCGGTCTTAGTTCACGATGTAACTACAGAGGCAAGTTTTAAATAGGAAAAATATCAAAACTCTTTGGTCATTTTTTTGAGAGAGATGCTAACGGTCTAATCAGATTCAATGATCTATGCTAAGCTATGCTAACAGTGCTACCGCCAGACCCGGAGATCGGCTGAATGGATTTTAAAACGGTAAAACTGTTTACCTCTAGGGGAGCTGGGAAAAAGCCTATTTCCAAAAAAACTGGAGTGTTCCTTTAATGCTGACTTTGTGCCTAATGTCCCCCAGACTCATGTTATATTATTCTCTGTTTGTGTGAACAGGTAACGCAGAATTGCTACTGCTAGCGCCGCCCGGTCGCTCTCAGCCCGCAGACGCGGCCCGACGGGAGAACGAGCCGATGGATCCGCTCAGAGTCGAGACACGCATCGGACAGAAGCTCCAGCTGATCGGAGATCAGTTCTACCAGGAACACATGATGGTGAGTCTGCAGATCATGAGCTCAAAATCAAGTCCAAAGCACAATGGAAGCGTACAGTAGGGCGGCTCGCGTGAGATTACGTCTCGCTCCTGTGCTCGTTTACACAGAGCGTTTTCCCTGTGCCGTGTTTGTTTTGGCCGGAGTGTTTCCTGACTGTAGTTGTGTGACCCTACAGACACGAGTTGACTCGGGCAACCCCTCTCGTCCTGTTTACTGCGCTCGTTTCCTCCAGTGATGGTCCGAAGCACTGCGTGTGTGTGTGTGTGTGTGTGTGTGTGTGCGTGTGTGTGTGTGCGCGTGCGTGCGTGTGTGTGTGTGTGTGTGTGCGCGCGTGTGTGTGTGTGTGTGTGTGTGTGTCATAGTGTCATTACAAGACTGTTATTATTTTCATTCTCACTTAGTTTTTAATTTTACATTTAGGTAATTTTGTTGTGTGTTTTTAGTTTAAAAAAAAATAATGCAGTTTTTATGAATTTTTATTTAAGTTATAGTTAACTATAAATAACGTATATGTGTCCGTATTATTTATATACAGCTATAATTTGTATTAATATTTTGAATTAGCTTTTCAAATTTCATTTTAATTTAGTTAAAGTTTTAGTAAATTTTTTATGTCTATGCCATTTTAATGATTTTTTATATTTTGGTTATAGTTAACTATAAATACCCTGCTTTGTGTCACTATTATTTATAAACAGCTATCATTTGTATTAATATTTTTTTAATATTTTTTAATATTTTAATTTAAGTTAAAGTTTTAGTAATTTTGTTGTTTGTTTTTAGCATTTTTCTTTTTATATCTACGCAGATTTTATGAATTTTTATTTCAGTTATAGTTAACGATAAGTACCCTGGTTTGTGTCAGTATCAGTAAAATCAGCCACATATTACTCACTCTTTTTACTCATATTACTCATTTGTACAAATTGGTTGTGAGATAGCGTTGGTAAAACCCACGCCATCGTTACTGTTCGTATCACTGTGATCAAGAGCTGAGATTCAGATATGATAATGAGCGTTTGGTTTCTGACCAATCAGAGCAGAGCAGCTCTCAGAGAGGCGGGGTCTTTATTGAAGCGTTTCAGACACTGAGAGAAAGAGCTGATGGATATTATGAGAAAATGAGTGTTTTTGACCTTGGATGCATGTGAACCTGTTGTAGGAGAAACAAAAACAACATTAGGAGCCTTTGAAATACTTTGGATTCCATGTTGATGAGTTGCTAGTATCCAGAAGGTTAGTCAGAATTTGTCCAACCAACAACTTTACGAAAACAACCATCCCTTATCTATTATCATTCTGATGCGTCTCTATCCCACTTTCTACATCTTACTCATACACACACACACTCTCTCTCTCTCTCTCTCTCTCTCTCTCTCTCTCTCTCTCTCTCACACACACACACACACACACACACACACACACACACACGTGCGTTTACTTAGCTATCTAAATGGGAACATTCCATAGATGTAATGGTTTTATGGTTTTTATACTTAACAAACTTTATATTCTCACCTCTTACACTAACCCTAAACCTACACACACACACACACACACACAGCTTTGTTTTTGTGATTTATGAGGACATTCCATAAGCGTAATGGTTTTTATACTGTACAAACTATATATTCTGTCCCCTTACACACACACACACACACACACACACTGCCCCTGTCCCTAAACCTACCCATCACAGGAGACATGCTGCATTTTGACATTGTTAAAAAAACATTGTTTTTTTATGTTTTTTAAGCTATTTGAAATATCAGGACTCATGCAATGTCCTCATAAATCACGTGTAAGTTGTAATACCAGTGTAATATGCATGACATTATACACATTTGTGTCCTCATATATCACAAAAACAAGAGCACACACACACACACTCACTAACCCAACCCCTTAACCTACCCATCACACACAACTTTCTGCATTTTTACAATTTTTTAAAACTTGAGTTACCTTATTTTTTATACCAGATTTACAAATGAGGATGTTCCTAAAGGTTGTTTTGCAGATTTTGTCAGGATTTGGTCACTTCTAGGTACAAATTTGTCCCCAGAATATAGTTAAGTAGTTACACACACACACACACACACACAGAAGTCTTGAACAGAAGTGGGCTATCTAGGTAAACATGTGGTCCGGGAGCCGGGGAGCAGCGGTGGTCAGGGAGACTCCAGCGAGACGAACCCGCAGGAGACGGGCAAATAAGAGACTTGTGAAGCTGCGGGGGTGAAACACACACACACACACACACACACACACAGCGCGCTGAAAGTCAGTCTACTGCCAGCCGTGATAATAAGACACTATTTCTGCCCCACATCAGCATGAACAGACGCAGCGCTTCTCTTTCTCCTGCTGGAGATATTGCTTTAGTTTGCTTGCTTGTGCATCGGGAAGGATGAGTTGCATTGTGGGAAATGAGGTCTAGGTGTTTGTTGCTAGATAGTTTGTAGTTCGAAATACATTAGATGTAGTTTTTAAGGATGAAGACCGTCAGTATTGTGTTTATTTCTCTACGCGTGTGAACTTGCGGATTCAAACACACTGATTCAAACACACTGAGAAAAAACGTGAAGCTCCAGCATTTAAAGGGACAGTACACCCAAAAATGAAAATTCTGAAAACTAATAAAAATTATTGATAAAAACTATAATAGTATCAATTATAGTAAAATAACAGCATATCGGAGTTCTAGTGACTATTTATTTTTATTTTATGACAAAATCTGGTGATTTTGAACATCTCATCTAGATGACGTGTGTGAGTTTGGTGTTATGAAGTGTTCATCTGTTTATCCAGATGTTGATGACGGATCACGAGACGTTAGTGTGTGTTGTTGAGTGTGTAAATCTCCTGGCGCTGTGTGTGCTGCTACTCTTGCATCCCCGTGGATCGATTGCATGATTGCATCTTCAGTATCAGCGCAGGTAAAACACCACAGGCTGTTGGCAGCGTCTCCGTTTACTCATTATCTCTCATTATTTCTTCCTTTCTGTTCTTCTTGATTTATGTTCAGCCTCTAAAGTTGGCGCTGTTGCAGACGTGCATGGTTATTTTTAGGTTTTCATGTTGCTAATTGTGTTATTTTCAAGCTGTGTTATTCAGTGAAGCTGCTTTATGTGTTGAAAACGTTACACACAGGTCAGTCGTGGATTTAAAACGTTTTACACAGACGCAATCACACTACTGATTCCTGTAGAGTTTGATGTTAACATACTGCAAATGTAACAACATAAGCAAAGCACACACACGTACTGGGTTTTTTTGACAGTCAAGCTGTTTTGTGTGTGTGTGTGTGTGTGTACTGTTCAAAATTTTAAAGTCAGTAAGACTTCTGCTCACCAAGGCTGCGTTTATTTGATCAAATATAAAGTACAAACACTGAAATATTATTGTCAAAATAGCTGTTATTTATTCTTGTGATGCAAAGCAAAATTTTCAGCATGAATGTTAAAAAAACACATTATTTTGTCATTGTTGCGACTCCTCTCTTCCCAGTCTGTCAGTAACACTCTGTTTACTTCCTGTCTCTATGAAGCCCCTCCTTCTGAAAAGCACACTGTGCTCTGATTGGTCGCCTGGATCAGTGTGTTGTGATTGGTCGAGTGCTTCGAGTGTGTTTGGGAAATGTCCCGCCCCTTACCATAACCACCAGTTTAACACACTACTAACTAACTCACCCAGGCCCCGCCCCTTTATTCTGCGTATGAATTATTATAATGAGGAATATTGTGACGTGTTCGTTCCCGGAAGAAACTCAAGATACAGTGGAGGCGTTTCAGGAGTTCAGAAACACTGACACTGATGTAGAGAAGAACTGGAGCTCTTTAATGCTCAAACTGCAACATTACACACTAAAGAAAGTAAAAAAGTGTAATAGGACTCCTGTAAGTGTAACACTGAGACGTCTGAAGGAGAAAGCTTGTTTCACTGAAGTTTAGAGCTTTTCATCAGCGCTCAGAGCTGGAAAGTTCAGGCATGTTTGACTGACACACACACACACACACACTCAAATACTCACACACACACACACACACTCAAATACTCACACACACACACTTTCATCGCTGTCGCAGGTTTGGATGATTTGTAAGATCCAGCCGATCTGAATCCCTGAGGCGTGAGATGGAGAGCGACTCTGAGAGATTAATGACAGCTCTCTCTCCACAGCTCTGAGGCCCTCGGGGGCCCGACACACACACACACACACACACACACACACAGAGAGAGACAGAGAGGTCACTGTTGTACGAGAATCAGGTTTAAAAGACTTAATATGCAGAAATATTATCTATTTAACTGTGATTTATGTTTAATCTCATAATCACATTTTGAGATAAGGTTCATTAGTTAACAGGAACTAATAATGAACTGCACATATACAGCATTTATTAATAATTTACTAATATTTTATTCAAATCTTGTTAACATTAGTTAATACACTGTGAACTAACAATTATGTTTTATTAATGTAACAAATGCATTGCTCATTGTTAGTTAATGCATTAATGTTAACTAATGAACCTTATTGTAAAGTGTTACCCATAAACCATAATCTTTTTGCATCATTTGTATTTACATACACTACCAGTCAAAAGTTTTGGATCGGTAAGATTTTGATATGCATATAGCAGACGCTTTTATCCAAAAGAGGAACAAAAGAATATAACCAACAATATTTGTAAGGCTTATTAGACAGCTCGATTATGACCTTGTAAAAGGTTTTCAATGATTGCAACAGGTGTGTGCGTGTGTGTGTGCGTGTGTGTGTGCGTGTGTGTGTGTGTGTGTGTGTGTGTGTGTGTGTGTGTGTGTGTGTGTGTGTGTGTGTGTGTGTGTGTGTGTGTGTGTGTGTGTGTGTGTGTGTGTGTGTGTGTGTGTGTGTGTGTGTGTGTTAAACATCACTTCCTCTTCATTGTCACGAAAGATAAAAACACATCAATGTCGAGGCGGCTCATGAAGGTGTGTGTGTTCATGCAGCGCTGCACAGATATACGTGTGTGTGCCAGACATGCGCCCTGGAGAACAGAGATGTTTTGATGCGTGTTTTCCTGCGAGTCTGTCGCTCGCTCACAGAAACACTCAAACAATACGCTTTTCCTGCAGAACTGCAACAGGACACTTATAAACTCT
The DNA here is from genome assembly GCA_031834385.1 of Semotilus atromaculatus. Taxonomy (NCBI): domain Eukaryota; kingdom Metazoa; phylum Chordata; class Actinopteri; order Cypriniformes; family Leuciscidae; genus Semotilus; species Semotilus atromaculatus. Next base: position 29,851,254 of record JAULUF010000028.1, read on the forward strand.
TTATTCTGAAACTTATATATATAATTATATATTTTAAAACTAATATACTGGCGATACTGTAAAAGAGAGCCTTTAGGTGAATGTTTACAATGCACATTTGGTCCTCAGCATGACTTCACTCATAATCTTCATATTAATGCACATGCACTGATTTGCTTTTTCTCCTAAAAGTCCCTCTTAACAGAATCCTCAGTGTGTGTGTGTGTGTGTGTGTGTGTGTGTGTCACCCTGTGCACAGATAAGCCTGTTCTCTGGGGGTTTCAGCTGCTGATTGGCCAACGGCACGCAGAGCTGATAAACCCACTGGAGTGACGACACTATAACCGTGTGTGTGTGTGTCTGGTTAAACTCCTCTTTTCTTTATCTCAGGCTAAATTTATCCGCTGACTCGAGTCTGAGAGTTGGCTGTGAGAGCGAGCGCCACACGCACGCAAGCGTTGGACAGAATCATGTGTGAAGGTTTTTTTTGGTTCAGAAATAATTTTTGGCTCTTTATGTTTTTGAGTTGTTGATTCCCAGTGTTTCCTCACATGTTCTTCAGTTTCTACTGTAAAGTACAAGAACATGATGGTTTTCTAAAGAACTAGAGAATGATCATTAATATAGCATTAATGAGCTCTTTTTTTAATAATAGTTTGTGGCACTTTCTGAAAACAAGCAAGGACTGGAATACTGTTTTTTTAAATCAGTTTAATCCTCATTATGTTGCTCATCTTAATGAAGATCATGTTCATATTTACTCTATAAAGCCCATTTTTACATTAAATATTTTATGCATCTGAAATTAAAAGAATTTAAAGCTAAAAATATGACTTATTTTTATTTTTATAAAGCAGTTTTTACTTACATAGTAGCGACAGTTGCACTGTATTTTGCATTATTTTTATTAATAAAATGCTGTTTATATCCGGTTGCATTCAGAAATAATAGTGATTTGATTTGAACAAACCCTAATCACATTAGTAATGGCGATGCGTGCCCTAGAAAACTGAATACGATTAGATTAGGGATGTTTATTGAGTGCTAATGGTTAGTCATAAAACCTGCATTTCACTGCTGGTTTTTCCTTATTACTTTTAAGGTGAAGATGTAGTTCATCTTCTGTGCCTGAATATCCTAGAGCTCCGAGAGTGTGTTGTCTGTGAAGCTGCTGACGGGCTTCCGGAGGGCTCCGCGTCTCCGCCCGGTTGTAAAAGGGTGTGTGAGGCCGAAGCGAGGCGCGTCTCGGCTTATGCAACGCTCTGCAATGTGCAGCCAACAGAAGTACTGTCTAAGAGACCTCACATACACGACTTTACTGTGAACCGTGGAAAGACTCGACAAGAAAACACTTCCATTCTTTCTACTTCAAAATGTCATGTTTAATTCAATGTGTCACTTGTCATTTCTTTGTAATTATTTGTGAAATTTAGCTGACGTTGTGATTGGCGATCTTACTCAGTGCGTTGTGATTGACCATCTGACCCAGTGCGTTGTGATTGGCCGGTCATCTGACTCAGTGTGTTGTGATTGACCATCTGACTCAGTGCGTTGTGATTGGCCATCTGACTCATTGCGTTGTGATTGGCCATGTGACCCAGTGCGTTGTGATTGGCCATCTGACTCAGTGCGTTGTGATTGGCCATGTGACCCAGTGCGTTGTGATTGGCCATCTGACTCAGTGCGTTGTGATTGACCATCTGACTCAGTGCGTTGTGATTGGCCATCTGACTCAGTGCGTTGTGATTGGCCATCTGACTCAGTGCGTTGTGATTGGCCATCTGACTCAGTGCGCTGTGATTGGCCATCTGACTCAGTGCGTTGTGATTGGCCATCTGACTCAGTGCGTTGTGATTGGCCATGTGACCCAGTGCGTTGTGATTGACCATCTGACTCAGTGCGTTGTGATTGGCCATCTGACTCATTGCGTTGTGATTGGCCATGTGACCCAGTGCGTTGTGATTGGCCATCTGATTCAGTGCGCTGTGATTGGCCATCTGACTCAGTGCGTTGTGATTGGCCATCTGACTCAGTGCGTTGTGATTGGCCATGTGACCCAGTGCGTTGTGATTGGCCATCTGATTCAGTGCGCTGTGATTGGCCATCTGACTCAGTGCGTTGTGATTGGCCATCTGACTCAGTGCGTTGTGATTGGCCATGTGACCCAGTGCGTTGTGATTGGCCATCTGATTCAGTGCGCTGTGATTGGCCATCTGACTCAGTGCGTTGTGATTGGCCATCTGACTCAGTGCGTTGTGATTGGCCATCTGATTCAGTGCGCTGTGATTGGCCATCTGACTCAGTGCGTTGTGATTGGCCATCTGACTCAGTGCGTTGTGATTGGCCATGTGACCCAGTGCGTTGTGATTGGCCATCTGACTCAGTGCGTTGTGATTGGCCATCTGACTCAGTGCGTTGTGATTGGCCATGTGACCCAGTGCGTTGTGATTGGCCATCTGATTCAGTGCGCTGTGATTGGCCATCTGACTCAGTGCGTTGTGATTGGCCATGTGACCCAGTGCGTTGTGATTGGCCATCTGACTCAGTGCGTTGTGATTGGCCATGTGACCCAGTGCGTTGTGATTGGCCATCTGATTCAGTGCGCTGTGATTGGCCATCTGACTCAGTGCGTTGTGATTGGCCATCTGATTCAGTGCGCTGTGATTGGCCATCTGACTCAGTGCGTTGTGATTGGCCATCTGACTCAGTGCGTTGTGATTGGCCATGTGACCCAGTGCGTTGTGATTGGCCATCTGATTCAGTGCGCTGTGATTGGCCATCTGACTCAGTGCGTTGTGATTGGCCATCTGACTCAGTGCGTTGTGATTGGCCATCTGACCCAGTGCGCTGTGATTGGCCATCTGACCCAGTGCGTTGTGATTGGCCATCTGACTCAGTGCGTTGTGATTGGCCATCTGACTCAGTGCGTTGTGATTGGCCATCTGACTCAGTGCGTTGTGATTGGCCATCTGACTCATTGCGTTGTGATTGGCCATGTGACCCAGTGCGTTGTGATTGGCCATCTGACTCAGTGCGTTGTGATTGGCCATCTGACTCAGTGCGCTGTGATTGGCCATCTGACTCAGTGCGTTGTGATTGGCCATCTGACTCAGTGCGTTGTGATTGGCCATCTGACCCAGTGCGCTGTGATTGGCCATCTGACCCAGTGCGTTGTGATTGGCCATCTGACTCAGTGCGTTGTGATTGGCCATCTGACTCAGTGCGTTGTGATTGGCCATCTGACTCAGTGCGTTGTGATTGGCCATCTGACTCAGTGCGTTGTGATTGGCCATCTGACTCAGTGCGTTGTGATTGACCATCTGACTCAGTGCGTTGTGATTGGCCATCTGACTCAGTGCGTTGTGATTGGCCATGTGACCTAGTGCGTTGTGATTGGCCATGTGACCTAGTGCGTTGTGATTGGCCGAACACCTCCAGTGTGTGTCAGAAATGTAACGGCCCTTACCATAATCAGTTTCCAAGGCTTCTAAATAATGTCGTCGGCGTTACACTATCAGTTCGAGTCTGAGTCGGATTCTGAAAATGTGGATGATCAAGCTGAATTTTGGGTGACTTTCATTTGAAACTGATTTTCTTCTATTTTGCCAACGAAAATAGGTCCACACAAATCCACAGTAGAGCCATTGTGTGTCTCAGAGCAACAGTGATGTTTCATTACTGAACGAATCTGCGTTATTAAACCAATCGGTCTAATGAATGATTCAACGACTCATTAGACACTTGCTTTGTCCATGAATGAATCGTTTGACTGAACGATTCAGGTCAAATCACCTTTATTGATATAACGCTTTTTACAATACAGATTGTATCAAAGCAGCTTCACAGTGATAACATGAAAACAATACAACAAGGTTTGTTGTTAGAAGAAAATTGCGTCATCGTCCTCCTTAAGTAAGGCGGATCAATAATATTCAGTGACAATGATTCTCCACCACATGCTGGCTGTTTCATACGTAAATGTTTAATTTTAGCTGAGGGTCTGAGAGAGTGAAGAAGGTCGTGATTGTAACTGGTTAAAGAGATGCGTTTATAAATAAACTATTAAGAGTGCATGAGAAAACAAGATAATTACAGTCACATTGCATACAGGGTTTTCTCCTCTGACTGTTTCTTTGACTGGTAGTGTGTGTTAAACTGTGTTTTACAGCTCTGAAAGTGCATGGGAGTGTTGTTATTTCTAATGTGTGTGACAGCTTTAGAGCAGTGAGTTACAGGGAAGACTTCGGCTCGTGCTTTATGACTTGTGTGTGAAAGCAACAGATGTGTTATCAGTGTTGGACTGGGTTTCGTCTCCCTAGAGAGCTGAGCCGGCTGAAATACAGGTGTGTGTGTGTGTGTGTGTGTGCGTGCGTGTGTGTGCGCGCCTCTCCACCCTGCCTCAAGAGCAGCGTAATCCTATTTAGTGAAATTATCTTATCTTCCCTCCCTCAATGACAGTGGTAGTATTATCCACTTAATCTTCCCAAATCCAATTCTCCTCAGTGCCAGGATAAGGACTCGAGAGCGTGAGAGTCGCCCATCTATCATCTTTATTACGAGATCACGTGTGTGTCTGATGACGGCATGAGAAATGTAGTATTTATAGTTGTAGTTCTCACGATCGAGAATAATTAAAAGGCAAAAATATGACTTGCTGTGCTTGAATCTGTATTTTGCATTATTTTTATTATCATTATTATTTTTGTCAATCAAAAATAATTATTTCGCTGTTTATTACTTGAATAGGATTTTTATTATTATTGTCCTTGAAACTATATTTTGCATTATTTTTTTATTTTTTTATTTTATTTTTTGTCCATGAAAATAGAACTATTTCGCAGTTTTTACTTGCAGAGTTGATACAGTTTGTCACTCAATTCTTTCTAAAAAAAAAAACATGCAGAAACATCATGAATACTGGACTAAAACTTTCTGCTTTCTAATTCAGTGTAAACCTCATTATGTTGCAGTTCCTAATAAACGTACTAGCCATTGGCGTATTAACTCCCCGAAGCTCAATTTTATTCTAATTCCTGGTGTTTATAGTGCAGTCTTAGGCATGTGTTTGGTGTAATGTTACGTGTCTGATCTGTGTGTGTGAAGGTGAAGCTGCTTATATCAGGAACAGACAGCGTTTGTTGTGGAAATATTCCCGGTGTCTGGATTTCACTGTGTTTACTCCCTATTACATCACTGCGCGTCCACACACTCCGCTGTTTACTGCCGTTACGTCAATGTCATAAGATGTGATATGAGTGATATTATTTCAATGTATTGTCTCATACAGCAATAGGGTTCAAATAAATTCTGACTAAAATATATTTTAAATGCATTCTAAATATATGTTGTAAAGAACATTTTAGCGACTCCAATTCTGCTTATCAATTCTTATCGATTCCCAGTTTTGATTATAATATAGTAAAAAAAAGTCAAACATGGATATCAAACATATTTATTGTCTTTTTGCAAAACATTGTGTTGCAGCTGAATTTACCATGAACAAAAATCAGCAGCCTAAAGAACAACTAACTAATAAAATAGACTGACTAATATACATTTCAAACATTATTAACGACACATAGACAGTCAGTAATACAATAAAAACAAATAAGCAAATTAGCAATAGAACAATTGAACAAACTTCAGAAATTAAAATCAAATGTGAAATAAAACTGCATGGTTTTCTTTTTATAAATAAAACACAGATTAATCCTTATTAAAGTTACAAAAGTGATTCAGTCAAGATCAGTGAGTGATTGTCTTTTCTTTTGCTCTTTGATTAACATTAATGACACAGACGTTTATTGTGCTGCTGTCACTTTAAGACCGAATGCACCAATCCAATAGACTGTTACACGTGCTTTGAACTGTTTACGTTCATTTTAGACATAACCGACAGTGTTTGCAAGGATATTTTGACATTATTTTGTGTGTATTTGTCCCTCAAGCGCATGAAAGAGAACTCAATTCAGTATTTGTGCCGAATTACATCTTGCGCTTGAATGGTTTAAAACCACTTTAAAATGTAATAAGCGGAATTGGAATTTTAATATTATAACAATTCTCTGATTCCTGACATTAAAGGATTATTTAACTTCAGAATTAAAATCTCCTGATAGTTCACTCTCCTCCACGTCATCCAAGATGATCATGTGTTTCTTTCTTCAGTGCATGTGGACGTGCATGACCAGCATCTGTGGGTAAAAGTATATAAGTGTGTATTGTGTTATAAATGTCGCTGGTTTGTCTGGATGAGACTCTTATTCCTCGGCTGGATCGTGTCGAAACTTCTGAAAGTCACATCTGGACCTTCGGCCCGTTGGACCCCATTGGAGTCACTATATGGAGAACATCCTGGAGGGTTTCTCAAAAACCTTAATTTCTTTTCCACTGAAGAAAGAAACATGAACATCTTGGATGACGTGGGAGTAAATAAATTATCAGGAAATTTTAATTCCAAAAATAATGCTCTAAGTGTCTCGATCTCCTCATTACTGCCGCTCTGCTTCGGCGTGTGTGATTTATTGTGTTCGTTTTATTTGTGTTTGTCAGCGTCACAGAAACCAAAGGAACCAGGAGCCCCTGTGGCGGCGTGTGGCGAGTGTGTTTTACACACTCCTGTTCGGGAGAGACGCCGACGCTCAGGACGGGAGAGCAAATCGCCGGTGAAACAAACACTGCCATCCGTGTCCCGGTCCTCATCGCGGAGCGGGACGTTTAACGGCACTGTCTGGTATCTAACACGGGTTTTGAGGGGAAAAAAACGAAGACTGAAAAGATTAACCTCCGCAGGACGGGGGACGTTTTTTTATGGCGACCTCTTTTCCCCCGACGAAGATGCCATGATGTTCTTGAGATTCTAACAGGAATATTTTCATAAACATGTTGAGGTATTTTGTACAGTATGCTGTTCGTGTTTAAGTTTCTTTGCACTTCCGTACGTGTATTTGAATGAGCTCCGCGAGTCTTGGGAACGCCTTACCGTCCCGCGCCACTGCCGAAGGAACGGGTGAAGATTCGGATACTTTTCCTTCAGAAATCTCCCAGGACGTCACTTACAAATCTCCAAAGAGGCCGTTTCTCAGAAGAAAAAAAAGCTTTTTGCACCTCAAATTTCTTGGTGTTTTGATGTTCTATTTACTTTTTTATTACATCATTGTTGCATTTTTTTTTTATTGTTCTTCCTGTTTTTAAATACTTAGGAATATGATCTAGACGTCCTTGTGTGTTTTTAAAGCAACCGAAGAGGTTATTGAGTTGATGTACTGCTGTTTTTGTCTTTTTGATTTCATTTCATTCAGTTCTTGGCATCAGGCTAGTCAACAATCAACAGCATCTAACATTACAATCCAGGAATATGGATTGGGAAAATATCGTGTTTCATCATCAACGCATGATTTCGGGTGTAAACTGTTTAAGGATATTGTGGTAACGCTTTACAATAAGGTTTCATTTGTTAACTGCATTAGTTAACATGAACTAAAAATGTACGGTAGTTAATGCACTGTGAACTAATATGAACTTTAACAAAGGTTAATAAATGCGGTAAGAATACACTGTAAAAAAAAAATATTTCGACTTAAATTGATCGTGCTGCCTTAATTTAAGTTCAGTCAACTTAAATATCCAAGTTGTCACTTAGTACAACTTCACATTTTAAGTTGAATAAACTTAAAATTTTAAGGCAGTGCAGACACTTACTTTTTTAAGTTGAATAAACACATTTTTGTACAGTGTGTATAGTTAAATGTTACACTGTAAAAAAAAAAGTTGCTGCCTTAATTAAGTACAATCAACTTGGATGTTTAAGTAACTTAAATTACATTAAACTGATTTAAAATAGTTGAATCTTGTATAACTTATTTTGATAAGTTTAAGCAAAGTAAAAACATATTGTCATAACTTATTGATCATATAATTATTTACAGTTAATGTATTAACTAATGTTAACAAATGAGACCTTGTTATAAAGTGTTTCAGGCCTTAAAAATTCACCAAATTTTGCTAAATATTAGAATAAACGGTAACACTTTACAATACGTTTTCAGCATTAGTAAATACAAACTAACAATAATAAATACTTCCAAAGCATCTTAGAAGTAACGCATTAATCAAATGTGTACTGTATTTTTTAATGCACCATTAACTAACTATGAATTATTATTGCCTGATGTTAACAAAGATTAATAAATAGTGTTACAGATGTATTGCTCATTGTTAGTTGATGCACTAATGGGACCTTATCGTATAAACGTTTATCAAAAGTGTTGACTTTACGTCTCTAACTCACTCAGGTACTTCAGTCCACTCAATTTAAAATGGCCAATAATACAACCCTGTTTCCCACATAAGATCATCTCTGTGCCTACGACATGAACAGAACGACCTAGACTGTTTACACTAACATACCGCAAACATATCAGCCTTACTGTAGTCGCCGTCGGCTCTCTTCATATGTCCTGTTGTTGTTCTATATCATCTTAAACTGTGGTTGTCCTCGTGGCCGTCGGGGTCACGGCCTGCGAGCAATACTGTGTAATCTGAGAAGCGACTGCATACTTCTCCTCTCAGGACACTCGGCGCTTTCCATTTCCCTGTTTTATTTCTACTTTTATATCTGTCAGATGATCTGTACAGTTTTGGTGGTGTCAATTTCTTTCTTCTTTTTTTTAATAGAACCACTACTTTATTTGTAAAAGACGTGAGGAAGAACTTCTTCTGAAGACTGTAATTATTATGTTTGAAGACACTGATGCATTCAATGCTGTTTCTCTGATTTGTCTGTCCTGTATTTTTTTTTTTTTTATATCTTGAAGGAGTGACACACATTTTTGTGAAATTTTTCCCGCCAACATGCAGTTCGTTCGTTTATAATCAGAGATGTTGGTAGAATGATTAAATGAAGGAAAGCATACACTTTTTGAAGACAATACCGATGAAAGCCCTCATCATTTATCAGAGCCGTGTCAAATATTGACATCCAGGAACATTCAGCTCATATTTTCACCCCAATAATCAAAAGAAAGAAGCAAGAATCATTTTGCATTTAAACTGATTTTTATGGGCATTTAGTTTCATTGCATAAAATAAAATAGAAAATGCTAATTATTTTATTTCAGCCAGTTCCCAAAGCAACATTTGAATTTAGTTTAACTTAATGCACTAAAATAACTAAAATAATAAAAAGCAAACAAATTGAAAGTGTAAAAAATAAAAACAGATTCAAAATATGTATAAATACTGAAAATATATACTAAAATAATACTTCATTTGTTCAGTTCAGTTGAGTTGTAAGTATACATCATGGTAGCAGCCTACCACCTTTTAATTGATGAGATTTATTTTATGCTTTTAATATTGGTTTCCTATTTTCTTTTTCTCCCTAATGTACGTGGGGAGTAATAAATTGATTATTTAAGTGAATTAATGCTTAAAAATCTGGCTGATTTTCATCACTGAAATACAGTATTGAATTGAATACAGAAGTCTATTTATTTCTATAGTGCTTTCAGTAATAAACGGGAAAATCAATGATGCATATTCAAGTTCTGCCGTAAAGCAGCTCAAAAACATTTTTTTTTAAATGTCTTTACTCGATTACATTTTCATGATAATAATAACAATGTCAATGCAAAGTAATAAACAATGGCTTCTATATTGGAGGCACTCTAAAAAATGCTGGGTTGTTCAACCCAAATATGGACTAACCCAACCGTTGGGTTAAGTTGTTTTTTTTCCATTTCCATTTTTAACCCAATGGTTGGGTTTGTCAATATTTGACCCAAATTTGGGTTGAAACAACCCCGCATTTTCCCGAGTGTAAGTTTTCTTGTGGTTTTGGGGTGTGGTGTGACTGGTCTGTGCTGGTTATCAGTGGATTACAGGTACAGTGTGTCGGACTGGTGAATGTTGCTCGAGGTGAACGTGAGTTTCCTGCAGATCGTGAACGCTGAGCCACTCTTCGTCTCATCCAGCCCGTACGTGCACTCCTCCACTTCTTATTTATTTTTTTCTTATTTATTTTATTCCTTTGTTTATGTGTGTGTGTATCGACTCGTTGCTACTGTATACATTTCACTGTGCAATTCCTTTCTTTATATCCCTCGATACTAACGTTTTTGTTGTGCATTTCTCGCGTTTTGTTGTGTTGCTGAAGAAGGTTTAGGAGGATTTTAATCTCCATAAATCTGGTGACTGTTGTTCTGTTTGTTCAAATCAGCAAAGTGCCATCAGATGAACTGATCAGGAGTGAAATCAGAAGAATCCGGAGAGATTATTTTCTATGATTACGTATTATGTTATAGGCCTATTATGTAAAATCAGGTGAATCTCACAGAAACATGTCCAGGTTGTATTTTTTTCTGCCCAAAATCAACCAGAAAAAGTTCAATTTAAGTAAAAATTATGTATTTTATACCATGCACGGTCTGTCTAAATACTTGATCCAGTCAGTTTAATCACTGTATATTAATGCACTGCTCATTGAAGCACAAACACACACACACACACACACACACACACACACAGATCATATCACACAGAAACATTCACAAGCACAGAAACTTCTTTATAATGCTGCCCGTGACTTTTATTAATAAATTAACTTCTCTACTACTGAATTGCTATATTATACCACTCAGCAAGGAGGTTGTAACGTTGCTGTTTTTGAAGTAATTCAACTTACAACTTCTGGTTACACTTTATTTTAAGGTGTCATTTGTTACAGTGTAATATATTTAATATATAGTAATATATTTAAGTACTGAGTAATATTAATTAACTACATGTACTCACTATAGGGTTAGGGTTTGGTTGAGGGTTATGCATGCAATTATGCATAATTTACTGTTATTACTACGGTAAGTACATGTAACAAGGACACCGTAAAATAAAGTGTTATCCCATACTGCACTACTTTATCTGTGTGTGTGATTTAAAGTGGACAGAACATAAGATAAAATTTCATTTTGTCCAAATTATGTCGATAATTTTTTTGTCTAAATTGTTATCAAACATTATGTCAATTATGTTTTGACTTAAAAACCACTTAAATCTACATAAAGCATGTTTTTAGGTTACCTGAAAGCATATTCAGACCCAAATGAGTCTTAAAGTGAGAGTATAAAGCTATAAAATTGATGATTTCATGAGAGATTATGAATCTTGAGCCCAGTTTGAGTCCTACTTCTGATAAAACACCTGCTTTTCTTCTGATTTTGGGGTGAAATATGACCTGGACGTGTTTGTCATGCGTCTCTCGTGAGCTTCACGCAATCCTCTCATGAAATGAATGAGGAAAAACTGATGATGAATTTGCTTCTGAGGTTCTAAAACCTTGATCAATCGTCCCAGTCTCCTAAAGATCTGCTGAAATCAATCAGAATCCCATCACACGGAGGTTTATGAAGACAAACACCGCTGTAGTTTCCCTGTTACTGAAGTGCTTCATCATCTCTGTTTCTCTTTTTACATGCACTGGAAAGTACTTTGTGTGGTTGAATCTCGAGGGTTCTCGAATCCCAGTGTTATAGTCGCTCGTCTCAAGTTCTTGAGATGTCAGGAATATTTTTTTTTTATCTTGGATGTTTTTAACAAGCCTGTATTAGTCTGAAATCAACAACCCATGATGAAGCCAACAGTGTCTTTAAAGGACAACTCCGGCGCAAAATGAACCTTTGGTCTAATTACACATTGGTACATAGTCAACCGGTCTCTGAGATTTGTTTTCATGATTGTGAATGTAAAGAGTTTTATCTCTAGAAACTCTTTAGCTTATAACGCTAGAATATGGGGCATAGAGTAATGAAAATGAAAATCACTAGTTAATACCACTAACAAGGCTCAAAATAGCCCAACACGAACACGGCAGCATAATGAGGGTCCCTACCTGCACACTGATTAATTTTCATTACTCTATGCCCAATATACTAGCGTTATAAGCTAAACAGTTTTTAGAGATAAAACTCTTAACATTCGACAATCATGAAAACAAATCTCGGAGAACGGTTGACTGTGTACCAATGTGTAATTAGACCAAAGGTTCATTTTGCGCCGGAGTTGTACTTTAACTGTATCCCACTCCATCTTTCTTTGGTTTTTGTTGTTTTGTAAGTTGATATCGACTGCTATTGTTGGGGCTCGTTGGTTTTGGTTTCTAAAATGGATTTTCTTACTGAATTTGAACATTAAGGGCTCTTTTAATCTTAAAACATTCCTTGTTAGTCCTCAATGAATCTACAGCTGATGATTTACATTGAAATGAAAGCCATTTATGGAGGCTCACACACTCACTGTACACGAGAAATGAGACCCAGTGAAGATGTAGCATGTGTGTAAACATTGGGACTGTACTCTGCACTCCTCACGCTGGTGTTCTTCTGGTTTTAATACAGTATGGAAGTTATAGGTTTTGTTATATAGTGCAATATGCTGTACATAAGAGCTTTGCTCTACAAAATACTTTTCTGAAGTTTTTTTTTTGGTTGTTTCATTGGTACACTTTTTTCAATAAAATCATATTAAAGTCTGAACATTTCTGAATCGTTGTTATTATTATAATATTATTTTTACAACTGGCACCAATAACTTGAGCTCAGCTCTGAAGTATCGATGTATGTTTAGTTGTTCATTTTATTAGTGTATTTAATCTAAATTTATTATGTAAAATGTGACCCTATTTGTGATCTTCCATGTTTTTGCTGTTTTTATAAATGTGCTTTATTTTTTTTTTAATTATCAATATATATATAGTTCTGAACTTTTAGATCAATGTTTTAGTTTTAGTATTATTATGTTTTAATATTATTCATACTAGTATAGATTTTTTGTTCTTTTTGGGGGGGGGGGGTATACTTCTATATCTAGATTTAATTTATTTTCATTTTGTTATGAGATTTTTTCATTTTCATGTTTTAATATATTTATATCTAGCTTTTATTTATTTGTATTAATTTTATTATGTGATTTTGTCATGTTTTTTTTCTTTTAATATTTAATTTCAGTTCTAGTAATTTTATGTGCATTTGTCATTTTATGTTTTTTTAAAAACAACAATTTCTATTTAGTTTTTTTCCTTCCAATTTTAGTCATTTTAGTACTTATTTCAATTAGTTGCCAAAGCTTTACCAAAGCAAGTAATTAAGCTCAAGTCTTTCATTTAATATTTTATTTCAGCTTTAGGCTATTTCAATCACCAAAAATATATATTTTAAAGTTTTGTATTGAGCTTGTATTACCAGTATAACACCAGTGTGTGATCTTCCGTTTGTCAGGACATCTCCTGAAGCTTGTCTGTGCTTCTGTACTTCTGTGATTGCAGTGAAACGAGTGTCAGCTGTAGTTTGTGATTACAGTCTCTCCATCGCCCGAGTGTGTTCACGGCAGTGTTGCAGAAGCATGAAGAACTGTACAGTACACACTGAAGAGAGAAACTGTTTCTCCTGCTGATCTGCTGTAATGAGCTCCTGTTACACACACACACACACACTAGCACACACACACACACACACACACACACACACACACACTCGCATGACCTGAGCTCCTGTCACACTCACAGACACACACACACACACACTCGCATGACCTGAGCTCCTGTCACACTCTCTCACACACACACACACACACACACACACACACACACACACACACGCATGACCTGAGCTCCTGTCTCACACACACACACACACACACACGCATGACCTGAGCTCCTGTCTCACACACACACACACACACACTCGCATGACCTGAGCTCCTGTCACACACACACACACACACACACACTCGCATGATCTGAGCTCCTGCACATTTATACTGCAAACAGGAGGATTCCTACTGAAGTTAAGTAATGTAAAGGAATGTAATTTAAAGGAATGTAAAGTAATGTAAAGTAAAGTAATGTAATGTAATGTAAAGTAATGTAATGTAAAGTCATGTAATGTAAAGTAAAGTAATGTAAAGTAATGTAATGTAAAGTAATGTAAAGTAATGTAAAGTAATGTAAAGTAATGTAAAGTAATGTAAAGTAATGTAATGTAAAGTAATGTAATGTAAAGTAAAGTAATGTAATGTAAAGTAATGTAATGTAAAGGAATGTAATTTAAAGGAATGTAAAGTAAAGTAATGTAATGTAATGTAATGTAATGTAAAGTAATGTAATGTAAAGTCATGTAATGTAATGTAAAGTCATGTAAAGTAAAGTAATGTAAAGTAATGTAAAGTAATGTAAAGTAATGTAAAGTAATGTAATGTAATGTAAAGTCATGTAAAGTAAAGTAATGTAAAGTAATGTAAAGTAATGTAAAGTAATGTAAAGTAATGTAATGTAATGTAATGTAAAGTAATGTAAAGTAAAGTAATGTAATGTAAAGTAATGTAATGTAAAGTAATGTAAAGTAATGTAATGTAATGTAAAGTAATGTAATGTAAAGTAATGTAATGTAAAGTAATGTAATGTAAAGTAATGTAAAGTAATGTAAAGTAATGTAAAGTAAAGTAAAGTAATGTAAAGTAAAGTAATGTAAAGTAAAGTAATGTAATGTAATGTAATGTAAAGTAATGTAATGTAAAGTCATGTAATGTAAAGTAATGTAAAGTAATGTAATGTAATGTAAAGTCATGTAATGTAAAGTAATGTAAAGTAATGTAATGTAATGTAATGTAAAGTAAAGTAATGTAATGTAAAGTAATGTAATGTAAAGTAATGTATTGTCGCTGCGGGAGAGACTCGATTCTAATGTTCCTGTCAGAAGATTTCCTCCAGACGAGATCGAGATTAAAACACAGATGACCTTCTGAAAGTGATGGAGGTCAAACCACTGCTTTTCATGCACTTGATCTTTTAGCGTCCGTAGATTTCAATCTGTGGCGAGTTTGAGCCAGAAATCTGATTTATCATTGTACATATTCAACCTTTTACTCCTAAAACATGATGAAAATATTTGTGTTTTCTGTCTGACTGTATTTCTGATTTATGACGGGATAAATGATCACTATTAGCACTAGATGCTTGTACCATATAAGGTATTTTAACCCTATAAAGCCTACTTCATTATATATATGTAATCATTTTTTAATATTTCAAGCGACTTCGGTTAACTTGATTATCCATTAATCATTTATTATAAAAATCACGAGTATTAAATATGATCATCAGGCTTTTGAGGAAGGTTTATTTCTTCATCTCTTAATCATCATTGTGTTGCATTGCATTATATGTCATAAAACTACAGTTTTGATGATAAAACTAAGCTTTTAAACATCATCTATTGGCAGATATTGATATTTCTATGCATTTTATGTAAGTATCTGCTATACTGTAATAAAGATATCATTGATTTACATTACAAGCATCTCATAAATATCAGCATCTGCAGAAAATTGCATATTTTTGCTCCTCCATATTCTCATCATATCCGACCATAAAAGTCTGATATATCATAAATGATACTCAACAAAAAACACATTCTTTTTAGATTTTTTGTACAGATTTGTCTGACTGTTATTGCATCTGTCAGGCTTCACGGGGTTAAGAGTAGTGTGTGTGTGTGTGTGTGTGTGTGTGTGAGCAGCATTGCACTGCAGCAGGAGCAGATCTGAGGTTGACTCGGGAGAGGGGGATTGTGGGATTGAAGGCCTCCGGCTCTGCTTGGATCAGCAGTTTTCAGCTTTCAGCGAGTCGCTCAAACAATGGCCTCAGTGTTTCAGAGACGGCGTGAACTCCAGTCTATCTCTGAGGTCACGCGCCGGGTCACGATCTTGTTTACGTCTCAGGAGCCAATCAAAAGCCCAGCCTGCCTCTGCAGTTAACCCTTCACTGCCACTGGGATCATCTACATGTTATTTAACCCTTTGGGTTCCAGTCATTTTGACCCAGAGAGAATTTTCTTTTACTCAAAAACACTAGTTGATGTTTTCATATTTGAACACTAACACACAATTATTGCTGTTATTTCCAAATACTGGATTCAATCTTTTCATCAACTTGTTTTCTTTCCATTAGCACAGGTTTTGTGTTTCTTTCTGGATCTGATTGACTGTACGCCTCATTGATCTGAGTTCATGCACCTTGGTTTAATAAGCTTGACCAAACTTTTTTCACTCAAGAAATGAGGTGCATAAACTCAGATCAATGAGGCGTACAGTCACTCAGATCCACAAAAGAAACACAAAACCTGTGCTAATGGAAAGAAAACAAGTTTATGAAAAGATTGAATCCAGTATTTGGTGATAATAATACAGCATAACGACAGATTTACAAGCATCTACTGAAAGAGTTCTGAATCTCCTGATCAAAACACATGTGAAGAAGAAGCAGAAAGGAATCAGTCACGTTACTTTTTGGTTGTGGCCGCCGTGATCGGAAAGATGTCGCACATTAAAATAGCACACCACCTCACGACAGACGAAAAGTAACGGTATTTAAGTAAAAAATACTTTAGGTATAGATCCGTATACTGTCAAACGAACTGCTGACTCCACTTAAGTCTAGTAAAAACTTTCCAAATTTGACGTTTGCTGACATTTACATCTAACGTTACCTCGTCCACAATCCCTCCATTCACCGGAGAAGCTCTCAGGGCATTTAAAAGCACTGAAGCCTACCGCTACTTCACCTCAGGATGGGTAACGATCCCAGAATCTATCATCTGGACATGAAGAAAATGTTCTTGATAACAGGGTAAGTGGCACTCTGTTAATCGAGCGATATTAACGTTAACGTTACACGAGTAATCGCTGAACTGAATTGCTAATAATGTCGGTAAAGCACATCTCTTGTATTATCAGTGACATTTGGACACCTTTTCAATTCTCATTTATTTGTAAAGCGCTCACGATATCGTTTCAAAGCATCTTTACAGAAAAGGCAGGTCTACATTAAAATTTAGAGTGTCCAAGGTATGCATTTCAGAAATGTATAGGCTACAAATCACTAATAATCTATTAAATTAAGACAGAAACAGTGAGCAGTAGTTTAGCATAATAAAGCAGGTAACAACAACATATTTCAGTCATACGTATAACTACGGTTACTAATGTAAATATAGATAGGCTAGCTGTCTAGAATGGCGTTATACGTGTTGTAAATTACATGTTTTATTTAAGCTAGCTAACCTGTAATTTGCTCATTTTACTTTTATTTAAATTTCCAGGTGAAGCATTCACAAAGCCTCAGTGTAACACCAACACACCCCTGGATACAGTACGGGAAGTATGGTTTAGGAGAGGTATGCTCTCATGTATTGTGTTTTGGCTGCTGTTGATGTGCAAGGGCCCAGCCCAGTATGGAGTCTGTCCGAGCTGTCCAATATGCAGACATCCGTAACATCAGTTTCTGTCATAAACAAGAGCCCCGTCATGTTCAAGGCCCTGGTTTTCCTGACATTACACCATCAGATTAGCCTGGCTAACGTCAGACCTCAGGGGTCTGGGAACCACATGTTCATTTTCTCGTATTTGAGGCGTGGTTTACGAACGCCCAGAGCCGTTTATTGGGTGCTACGAATGTCTATCAAATGCGCCTGTACGGCTCATAGCCAATCGTTTCAGTTATGCCAGATGACGTATGTAGAGCGACAGAAATTAGACGAGGAAACTAAAATTGAAATTGCGTTCTAAACAATATCTAAATGGTAAAAGATAAAAATATCTAAGGCTGCATCGAAAGGTAACTTCGCGTCTGCTGCCATGTTGGATCCACAGATATAAACAAACTGCTTCGGTGTGTCAAGTCCTCCTCGGGCAGTTCGTACGTACGAGGCGGGAAGTCGTGTTTAGGACGGCAGTGCGTTCAAGTTACTTTCGTTCTGAGTAAGATGGCGGAGTACTTTCTCTTAATTAATTACACAAAAATACAATAAGGTTCTTAAAGGTGCATTGCGCAACTTTTCATGTTAAAAATATCTGTTTTTCTATCCTATACATGTTTAAGGAATGATGGTCTGAATGAGCCCTTCTCTGCTCACTGAGATTGCCTCTATAATCCTGTACAGTAAAATATATAAGAGGGATTCTGGCTCGAATTTGAGACTGGGCGTGACGTCATGCGTGTTCACGCTCACCAGGCTATGTCTCGCAGGTTTGTGTATAAGCCGCCATTCTCCGCATCAGCGAAGACAACTCGTGCGTCAAAAGTAGAAGATGGATTCAAAGAGACCGGCTTGTAGTCCATTCCAAACCCCAACGCAAACTCCACGTAAAGTAAAGAAAAGAAACATTTTGTCTAGTGCCACCACTCTGGTTGCAGTTTCGCTTGTCGCCAGAGGGGGCGTAGTTCTGCAAAAACTCAGAGACTTGCGTTTTGCACCTTTAAACTCTTGTTCTGGAAAATGAAGAACAAAGAAATGTGCATCGGATGTACTTTGGTTTTTTTATGTTTTTAATTAATTTATGAAGCCACTGCCAACTTTATCGTTACATGTTGCATTGTTATATTATAATGCCATCATATTCTGTGCAGGCAATTCGCTTAACTGCGCTGTAAATAGAAAACCTTGACAATATCACTGCATAATATTGTGGTATTCCGCCATGTTTCTCAATGACACGCCCACAACTCGGACAGATCGGGGCTTAGAGAAAATCCCGAGCTCCCCACTGGGATTTACGACATTGTGGTGGCGTTCAAGTGCGTTCAACTCGTAAATACGATCTATACGAGATGACTTGAACGCACCAATAGACATCGTCATCGTCTCGCTGCTCCCTCTCCGTTCTGTGATTGGTTCCTTCGCTGAGGCGCAAATCTGGCCCATGGAATCCAGGCTGCCATCAGATGAAGAGTGCAGGATGTTTTTTGAGATGCTTCATCACAGTGAAATGCAAGAGTCAAAGCCAAAGAAAAGCGCCATCCTTTCTGTCATTGAGGGCCACTCCCACAGATACACAGTGGTGAAATGAGTGCATCCAATAACACCATGCATATGATATTTTATATATTTTACTCAAGCGGCAACATTCTAATCTGAGAAATGAAGCCGACCCGGAAGTGCGAAAAACTGCAATACCTCTAAACTCCTCTAGGGGCCGGTCCCAGAAGGTTAAGTTGTAAAATGTTAAGTTGTCCATTTTCACAGCATAAACTCATGTTTTTACAGGTTGGTCCCATGGACTTTTATTGTATTTGTCGATAGGTTCCGAGTGCCTGACAACTGTGAGGGGGTGAATTTTTTCCTAACTTAGATCGTATTTAGATATAAAATGTATGACAAATAAGGGCGTGGTTAACTTTGATTGACAGCTTGATTGACAGCTGATAACGGGCTGCGCCGAGTGGAATTCCTGACACACACATCATACACCTCTGGACTTCTTCCTGAACATTTGTATTGAAATATCATAAGACTTTCCAAGATGGCACCGCCCATACCCCCCATAAACGGCCTCAAACCGTCCTCAATGCGTGTCTTTTTACTCAAAATATTGCTTTTTAGTGAAACTTACATTCAAGTGTTGATAAAAAGAATGCATGAAGTGGGTTTTGTGTTTTAAAGCAGAGGCTCGGTTCTTTTCTTTTGATATATGCTCAGATATTCATACAACAAAATATTCTGAAGGCCATGAAACTTTTGTGAAAATAATCAAAAACGCGTGCGGTGGCTGGAAAAACACTGGCAGGGAAAGAGTTAAGAGACTGAATGGCAATAATGTTTGTCATGATGGTTGTATATTTAATAAACGCTCACTGAAATAAAGTTGCTGTTGGCAGAACACAATCACTTCAACATACACACACACACACACACTTTCTCTCTCTCTCTCTCTCTCTCTCTCTCTTTTTCTCTCTCTCTCTCTCTCTTTCTCTCTCTCTCACACACACACACACACACACACACACTCACTCACTCTCTCTCTTTCTCTTTCTCTTTCTCTCTCTCTCTCTCTCTTACATAGACACTCACACACTTACTTACACAGACACACACACACACACACACACACACACACTCAGTCACTCACACACAGACACTCACACACACTCACTTACACAGACACTCACTCACACACACACACACACACACACACACACACTCACTTACACAGACACACACTCACACACAGACACTCCCTCACACAAACACTCACAAACACACTCACACTCACACACACACACACACACTACTGTGAGGCTCAGAGAGCAGATTCTCATAAAAACACAGTGTCTGTGTGTGTTACAGAAGCCGTGTGTGTGTGTCCTCTCATACTGTCACGATCGTGTTTGTATCCATAACACAAAAGCATAATAAAAGCAAATAAGCATTCAGCACAGATTTCTGACTCACTCTGTTTGTTTTTGTTGGGCTCATTTATCTGAAGCGATCTGCCGAAGCCCAGAGCTGCCGATTACAGTGTGTGTCAGAGACCGGCTCTACTGGATCTGTGGCGATCAACACACATGCACTCGCATTTACACACACTGAGGAGGATCATCTGGACTCAGAACATCTGTGTGATCAGGTCATGCGTTCTCCGGGAACCAAACACACCACAACGGCATTGTGTAACTATTGTAAAATAAGTCCGAGATATGATAATGCTACAGTCTGTAGACTCGATCTGCTTTAGTTTAAGTCGAGATGTTTGAACAACAGATGATCTACGAGGTTTAGTCTGATATATATTTGAATATAATTTTAAGGTATGCAATGAAGAGGCATGATGTGAAATCTTTGAGCACTGTAGTATGATTTTTGGGCTAAAGTGCAATGATTTACACTGTAAAAATAATCCGGTAAATTTACGGTAAAAAAAAAAACGCCATCTGTGGTTGCCAGAAATTTACCGTAAAAAATACGGTGGCAACATTTTATGTTTTATAGACTTAACTTAAATTTACAGTAAAAAAAAAAAACTGATTTAAATGTTAATTTACGGACCTATTGAAGTGCTAATGTTTGTTTTGTACCATTGTAATTCACTGACATCCACCAATCACAGCGGAGATGAGTCACATGATCAATCAGAGCTCATCACAAACCTTTTCCTTAAGAAAGTTAATACTAATATATAGAAACAGTGTCATTCACACACACACTAAACACCACATGGTGACACATGACATTTTTTAAATGCAATAAACATTAATTTGACAACATTAAATGTAACAAAAAACCCTAATGTACATAACTGATTAAAATAAAAAAAGAAATCAGTTATTTCAACAAAAACACATCAAATGTGAAGTGTCACGCAGGGAAATGTTGAAGTGTCTTTACGTTTATGTAATTTACGTTTTTTTACTGTAAATTATACAATGAATTGTTCTTTTTTACTTCCAAAAACGGTAAAAATTTTACTGTAAAATTACATGAAATATACGGATAAATATATCACAGTTATTCACCGTATATATTACGGAAACTTTTTGTTAGCCTATTAACAGTTTTTCACCATAACATTTTTTAAAAGTCTTTTACCGTTAACGTCCCAATCATTTTTTTAAAGTATAAAATAAAATAAAAATAAGATAATTTGTCCTTAATTCCAAAAAAACACAATCAGCTAATTGTGACTTTGAATTTTTAGTTTCAGCCAAAACCGTTATAGTGAACCGTGGTTTATTTTGAATATTAGACTGATTCTTCTGTATGAATGTGCATATCTGACACTGATGATCATGATTATGGGTTTCATAAGTTATAAAGCTCATAACTCATTTTCATAGTATCAGGTCAGTCGTGTTGGTTTGAGTCACTTATGAGCGGTCAGAGAGTCAGTGGAGTGTTTACTGAGTCACTCCCTCTCACAGCTGTGAGACACACACACACACACACACACACACACTCCACGAGAAGCCATTATGAACCCACTGACCTCCTCCACACTGGTACCATTAGAGAGTATGTGTGTGTGTGTTTGTGTGTGTGTGTGTGTGTGTGTGTGTGCGCGTCTGTGTGTGCGTGTGCGTGCATGCGCGTGTGTGTGTGCATGTGTCTGTGTGCGCATGCGTGTGCGCGTGTGTGCGCATCCGTGTGTGTGTGTGTGTGTGTGTGTGTGTGCGCGTCCATGTGTGTGCGTCCGTGTGTGTGTGTATGTGCGCGTCCATTTGTGTGCGCATCCATGTGTGTGTGCATCCGTGTGCGTGTGCGTGTGTGTGTGTGTGTGTGTGAAGCTGCAGAAGCGATTGAGTGCTGGAGTATCTCCAGTGTTTGGCAGGAGTGTGAGAGTGAATCTCTCCAGCTGTAATTACAGTGAGTTCTGCTGGCGTGTGTCTCGATTGGACAGAAGAAGGAGACGAGCCCGCAGGCTAGAGCCGGTCTGGTTTAGCCGGTGTGTGTGTGTGTGTGTGTGTGTGTGTGTGTGTGTGAGAGCCTGTGGAGGGAAAAAAACATGCGTCTGAGATTTAGTCCCCAGTACAACACTGATAAAAGTACGAGGGAAAAACATTTCACACAAGTTGGCCTACACTGCAAAACAAATATTTTTGTTTTCCAGTACAAATATCTAATCATTCTTAAATCAGGATACACTTACTGGAGACGCAAAATGACAACAACAACAAGAAAGAAAGAGTTTTTTTTTCTTTTCTTGTTTTAAGCAAAACTCATTTTGATCTGGTTTTCAGAAATCATTTATTTATATTTTTACTGGAAAACAAGACAATAATACTGAGCAAGAATAAATATAGCCCCAGATGACATCACCATACACTTTATTTATTCTTATAAGAATAATATAGTCATTTAAATGAAGAAATTGTGTATTAAATGACCTTTCTGAAACAGAAAAGACATACATTTCGAGGAAGGAACGTTATAATCATCATGTTTCCTTAAAGTTAAGAGCAGCGGCGCTCATTGTCAGTCGTTGTCATGGAGAAATATGTCGCCGACGACTGATGACGGATCGGGTTCCTGAAGGGTTGGTCCATTTCGTAGGGAATATTTCACCCCTTGGCCCTTGTAACTCTGTTTTAAGGGCCAAGGGTACACTCGAAAACAAGGGGTGAATTGGGATTGAGCCTTAGACCGTCAATCCCGTTTCCCAGCTAGTTCTTTCCTGTCCTCCCCGGCCTCTCTCTCCTTTCGTTTGGCCGTCGTCCTGAACTCCTCAAACAATCGCCTGAGGGTGTGTGTGTGTGTGTGTGTGAGCGTCTGCAATCCTGATGGCCATAAACAAACCGTTCGTCTCCACCTCCTGCAGGTCCTGACAGCTGTGGCACAATTATACAACCCCACCTGTGTGTGTGTGTGTGTGTGTGTGTGTGTGTGTGTGTGTGTGTGTGTGTGTGTGTGTGTGTGTGTGTGTGTGTGTGTGTGTGTGTGCTCGTGTTTATATTACATTGTGGGGACCAAATGTCCCCACAAGTATAGTAAAACCTGAGATCACCTACATTGTGGGGACCAGTCAGCGGTCCCCATGAGGAGAACAGCGTATAAATCACACTAAGTAATGTTTTTTGAAAATGTAAAAATGCAGAATGTCTCCTGTGATGGGTAGGTTTAGGGACAGGGGCAGTGTGTGTGTGTGTGTGTGTGTGTGTAAGGGGACAGAATATATAGTTTGTACAGTATAAAAACCATTACGCCTATGGAGAGTCCCCACAAAGATAGCGAACCAGACATGTGTGTGTGTGTGTGTGTGTGTGGGTGCGCGCGCGTGCCTGTGCCTGTGCGTGCCAATATTGTGATCAAGATTATTTTTATATTGAGAACATGGTTACTCTTTGACTTTGGAAACATATTACATTTAATGAATTTTCTTTTCTTTTTTTGATTTCCTTGAACTTGAAATTTAATTCAACAAAAAAATGTAAAATAATTATATATATATATATACACATAAAAGGAATAATTGACGACGGGCCTTTGAATTATTAGAAAATAATGCATTATGCGGCCCAGAGTCACTTATTCCGCTTATACTACAGTTATACACCTCAAAACATTGTTCAGATGATGTATTTCAAGACATTTGTCAGGTTTTTGTTCTTAAAACGCTCTTGTGTGTAGGATTATTTTACGCATCTCATCCCAAGCCTCCGTTGCTGATTCCAAAACATCATTTTAGCCACTGATAGCAGACTAATGTAAATGCAGTTATTAGAGAGCGAGATTAAGTGTGTGTGAATTACCTGAGTCTGTGTGTCTCTCGACAGTGTTCAGCATCTCTTCTAATAGTGAAACTGTACGTTGAGCTTCAAGAACAGTGCCGTTATTCCCTCACTAGTCAGAAATATCATGTAGCTTTTAGGATGTTAAACTATTTTAGTGATAAAATCATCAGAGCAGCGCAGACGACACGTTTCTGTGCGAGTGTGTGTCCGTACTGTATGTGTGTGTTTGAGTGGGAGAAAGACAGTGTGTGCTTTCTGTATATAATAAAACGTAATTTCATTGCAGAAAACAGTGTTTTTTATCCTATTGTTTACTATATGTATTTGCTCGGTCAGTGTCGTTGTGTGTTTTGGTTCCTTTGCTGTTGTCGGCTGTAAAGACCTTTGAAATCACTGAAATCGTGTGGTGTAGTGATATGGAGCTGTAATGCGGTCGAGACCTGCTGGAACTACTTTATCTGTGAGTTTCCATGGCAATAACTGCACACACCTTAGAACGTCAACCAATCAGATTCAAGCATTCAACAGCCCTGTGGTATATAAGCTGTTATTTACTTTAAAAAGAAAAAGAAAAAAGTAAAGTTGTAAATAAAACAGATTATTGAAGTACATTTACATTCGTTCTACAGTTTCATGTTTAATTCGATGGGTTATGAATTTGTAAATATTTGTGAAACTTACTATATATATTTTTTGTGTGTGTATGTTTTAATGCACTGCCACAACCTACTGAAACCTACTAAACATTTTTTCAGTACATAAAGATAATAAATAAAAATGATTAAGATTATGTTGTAATGCAACTTATTAAAAAACTCCTAAACAACAAATATTCAACCTTTTGAATATCAACAATCACAACAGTGTGATAAAAAGGCATGCACTGGATTTATACTTTGATATTTTACATGTATGCATCTAGCAGACGGTGTTATAACGCAAGACGCAGCGAGAGATGTTGAAATCCTGTATAAGTCAGAAGGTCTGCGGCGTGGTGAGTGAAAACTAGCAGAACTCGTGTCACGCTGAGATCTTTTATTCCAGGAGTAATTCGAGCAGGTTTATAATGAATCTGTAACGTGAGAGTTGAGAGTTGAAGAGTTCAGCATAAACTCCTCCGGCTGATTCGGTCACGTTCATACAGCACGCGTTCCCCTGTGATAGTCACATCTCTCCACTCACTATTGGATGCTTTTCTGACTTATTGACTGTTTTTACTCATGCATGCTGTGCTGTGATGTCATTGCTTCAGACATACTGTAATCACATCAAAATAAGAAGCAAAACATGATTCACAGGCAGGATTAAAAAGATTCACTTTAAGCACCAAAACAAGTCAACTTCTGACCAATAGAGTGAGTTTCTGTTCCACTGACCAATAACAGATGAGAGTCTGGAAACATGTTTGGAAACAATCATTAGTTTCGCAATTCTGTTTGCCGATGCTTGTTGCAAATTCTCACATTATCACAGTGAAAACACAGAAAATGGTTATAAAATATGAGCAGAACTTTGTCCGTCCTTCTGTTAGACTCTCACACATGAATTATGTTGAATATCTGTCAGCTGTTAAATTTAACTACACAATTAGATAATACCAGTTTAGCTCAACCAGTGACCAAGCAATGCTTCATGTTGTTCAGTCTGTGTGTAAAAAGCGCATTAGCAATTACAGAAAAAACACTGAAGAAAAACATGATCAGCTCAAAGTGGAGGAATCATTTTAGGGCCCAAATTTTTATAAATGTTACTGTATGAAGAATATTTGGGTATAATATGTCACAGTTAACTTTATTTTGCTCTCCTCACTTATAAATGAACCATAGTGTCCTGCACACACTAGTAAAACAATATCAAAAATGATATCTGGTGTCTGAATCATTTTTGGTTTGACTGATAATGAACGCATCACAGCTCGTGTGTGAGTGTGTGAGTGTGTTCAGTGCTGTCGGTGTGAAGCTGATGCAGTGATAACGCAGACGCAGCTCCTGCATGTCTTAACCTCACTGACGGTAGATGTGGTCGTGATGAACCGCTGTGGTCTTCTGATGCAGACGCTGGTGGCGTTCCACAGCGCGGCTCATCAGGGTTTACATCAAGGTCTGAAACATCGACTTCTGTGAAAACACTTACTGAGAAACACACGAGAAACCGCACATGCTTCCACAGAATTCAAGACCGCCTCCATATGAAGCGTTTGTTCAGTTAAAGGGTTAGTTCACCCTAAAATGAAAATACTGTCATTATAGTCACTCACTTCACAACACAAATAAAGATCTTTGTCAATGAAATCTGAGAGATTTCTGTCCCTCCATTGACATGCAACTGAAACTTTGGTGCTACAAAAAGTTCATATGTGTCACATGGGTACATTTTTTTAAATTGGGATGTATACACCATATAAAGCTGAATAAATAAGCTTTCCATTGATGTATGGATTGTTAGGATAGGACAATATTTGTCCGAGATACGACTATTAGAAAATCTGGAATCTGAGGTGCAAAAAAATCGTCTTTAAAGTTGTGCATTAATGTTCACGATTGTGCAGCATTCACTCACAAAAATAAATGTTTTATATATTTACGGTAGGAAGTTTACAAAATATCTTCATGGAACATAATCTTTACTTAATATCCTAATGATTTTTGGCATAAAAGAAAAATCGATAATTTTGGCAGTGTATTGTTGGCTATTGTCACAGATACAAGCGTTGGCTCGAGACTGGTGTCGTGGTGCAGGGACACATTTAGGATTGTAAAAGTAATCCATATATATGAATTGAGCAATTTAATCAAAGTTTTATGAAGAGACTCAGTCGCTTTATATGATGAACAGATTTAATTTAGGCTTTTATTTACATTTAAACATTCTTCTACCAGTGGTGTAAAGTATTGGAGTAAATGTAATTAGTTACTGTACTTATATCATTTTGGCTACTTTGTAGTTTTACTGAGTATCAAATAGCAACTTTTACTCTACTCCATTACATTTCTGATGAGTAATGCAATTACACATTACATTCTGCATGCACCCGACTCTTATAAATCATTTTTTTATTTCTCTCGGGTGTCGAGGTGGATCTTTTAGCCTAACTTCAGTCTGAGTAAAATACTTAAATACTGTTAAAATCAGATACTTTTAGTCAAGTCGTATTGGAATTGGTGACTTGTTTGCATTGTGACATAATGCATGAAAACTTTAGTTTCTTAGTTCGGTACTCTCTGCATTTGCTTTGAGACTTTTGTAAGATCAATGAAGTTATTCTAAATAAAGTGTTGAACGTGTCGTGTGTTTCTGCTTTTGCAGTGCACTGCTGATTATCTGTGTTATGACTACTGAATGAGCTCCCAATATTTGTACATTTGACCCTTTTTAACTTATTACACTTTACACATCTTTAGTTTAATACACCAAAGCCAAAACACACACATTCTTAGCTGAGCTGTCATATTTTTCTCTTAAAAACATTAAAGTCGTGTTGTGAGCGAAGAGCTGGAGTTGCAAGCGCTGCAAACGCTTATCCAAAACAAGAGATAAGACTCGTTGTAAATAATCGTATTTGGCCGGCAGGAAAGCCAGACGTAAGGCTATTGTTTTGGCAACCGCTGACCTGTCATAATTCTCTGGCTTTGACGGGATTAGCAGACCTGCGATAAGCTCGTCCATGCCGTCACAGTTTCAAACAATAACTTCTACGATCTGTCCCGCAGCGCTGGCACCGTCCCTCGAGGCCTGAACTAGATTAGCTCTCGCTGACTTCACTGACCTGTCGAACAAAGACTTCACCACATCTGATGGGTCGAGAAGCTTCGAGACGGGACGTGCATCAGTGTTTCTGACCGTCAGCCCATCGCCACGCTTGGCATCATAGAAAGTTAAACATTAATGTTGTTCATACCTGCTGCTTCTGTTGGGCCAAACCCGATGAACTGCGATCAAAGGAAGAGAGATGCTCGCCGGAGGCAGTTTCAAGCAGCAATTTTAAACACATTATACTATAAAAGGGAAATTATATGTCATCAGTAGAAGATCACGTCTGCGAGTTTAGCGGGCAAATTTTGTTGCAAACATGAGAATCAAGCAAACTCCTGGTTTCCAAAAAGCACATCTGAGTTCAGAAAACAACCTCTGAAATAAAGGACAGTGACATTTGGATTAGATTTGCTATCTGACATAGTGTACACTACCTTTCCATTAATCTTCAGGTAATATTATTTAATAATCGGTAAGAAGTGTCTTTTGCTCACCAAGGCTGCATTTATTTGATCAAAAATAAATGTTATCAAAAATTAAAGCTGAATGTTCATCATCATTAGGCTACTCCAGTCTTCAGTGTCACATGATCCTTCACAAATCACTCTAATATGATGATTTGATGCTCAAGAAACATTTATGATTATTATCAGTTGTGCTGATTCATATTTTTGTGTAAACTATGATACCTTTTATTTTTCAGGATTCTTTGATGAATAGAAAGTTTTTAAAAAAGCATTTATTTGAAATAGATTCTTTTTGTAACATTATAAATGTCTTTATGAATAGAAAGTATTGAAACTATACTGACCCCAAACTTTGAAATATATATATATATATATATATATATATACACATACATATATAATAAACTTGTGTAATTAATTAATTTTATGTATTTAATATTTGAACAGATGCTTTTATCCAAATTTACTTACAAATAACCTAAATCACAAAAAAATCATATATAGCCCTACTGACGATTGCCTTTGGGTTTTAATCTACTTTTTAAACAATCATTTTTAGAGAAAGGATGCGTTCTCGGCTCTCACCTGGATTATGAACTCATCATACTTCATAAACGTAGCCTATGCAAGTAACTTAGTTTGTTTACCGCCAGTGAAACCTGCCAAAAGATCGCCATCAAATTTATTAAAAGTAAACAATGAAGCATGAGCACAGCCAATCTCTTCTGTAGGCCTATTCAAGCTGTGAGTTTTCTGCTCTGCTTGTCATGAACATGAATCATTTTAAGACTGCTAATGTGCTTTTTTTGGTGAAATAGAAAAAACAACAATCCAAAGAAACTCGGTCTCGGAGGAACAGAGCGTCAGTGTTCTCTAAAACTCTGGAACAAAGGCGTATGACGGTGATTTTCCTGACGCCGGGGGGTAAAGTCAGCACGAATGCAGTTGGCTGGTGTCCAGACAGAGCTTTGGGTTAATCAGTGTCCACCGACACAGTCCCACAACCTCTGCTGACTTTCTCCTCACAGGAAACTTTTATTTAGCTTGCGCTAGTTTGCGCTAGCTTGCGTTAGCTAGCTTGCTCGGTCTTTATTTTGTAGACGAGGATAATTACTCCGTCGATCACAAACAGCAGTGAGAAACGTGATCTTGTTGGACGCCACACGGGACACATTTATTGTGTCCATCAGGGGTTCTCGGTTCTCTCAGCGATTCTCGCCCGAGGGAGTGTGTAAATCGAGACGAGGCAGAGATGTTTTGTCCAGTTTGTGGGCGTGTGTGTTTGTTAATAATTCCACAAGGATATTGCACTTCATGCCGAATCAATCATTTTAACCGAGTAAATCTGTGTGTGTGATATAAACAAGATTAACTTGATCAGGTCAGTTAGTTCATAAAACACATTATCACTGTAGAAACGAGACATTTCTCTTATAAATATCTGTCTCGGTTATCAACAATAATCAACTTTGTCGCGGATGTTTCTCCTGAAAATAAATAAACAAACCCAAATGTGTCTCTTCCACTAGCTGTAAAATTAAGGTGGAGCGGCTCAGATCATTTGATTAGAAATGTTTAAATTCGCATTGAAATTCTCCATTTGAATTTACCTGTATTTATTTATCAACTTTGTCTCGGATGTTTCTCCTAAAATTCCAAAGGAGAAATGAAGAGTATCTAAAAACATTTGTTCTCAATGAGATAGTGTTCATTTTAATATGATTACAGACAAAGTTTGACGCATCTCTTCAGAAACTTCTAAAATACTTGAGAAACGCATAGTTTATAAAGAGTAGCCTATATGAAATTAAAATTAAGATATTGATTTCATCTCATTGAGATCTTGTGATTTGATTTCAGACAGATTTGAGCAAAGTTGTAGACATTGTCGAGATCTCTTCTAAATCTTGTGTGGATCTGTTTTATCTCACTTCTTTTACTTGTATTTTTTAACTTTGTCTTAGATGTTTTTCTCAAATTTCCTGCGGAAAAATAAAAACCCACACAAATGAGTCAATAGTTTTCATACAGTTTAAGTATATATTTTAAGATCATTTGGTCTCAGTTTGATTTTAGGATATAATATGAGCACATTTTGAGACTTTGGCCGCATTTATTCTGCATCTCTTGATGCCCAATTACGATTTATTGACTACATCCCATTTTTTTGACGACCAGCTTACATCATCTTTTATATAAGTGACCCTATTTGCATTTATACATATACTTGGTGAAAGAACCCAAGGTAGATTACTGACCCGGAAAAGCTTAGGCGGAAAGTAAAAGTAAAAACGGTGTGATTTGTAATGATAATGCAAGCTTTTGCTTTCCACACCCTCTTTAAAAGTCAGCAATACATTGGGTTGAGTCTTCGTCCTCCATTGTGCCATTGAAAAGAGTCATGTGCGTGTGTATTTGTCCGTGAGTGTGTGTGTTTGTCCATGAGTGTGTGTGTTTGGTCAGTGATTGTGTGTGTGTGTTTGTCCGTGAGTGTGTGAGTTGCCGGGCCGTGAGTGTGTGTGTTTGGGCCGTGCGTGTGTGTGTTTGTCCGTGAGTGTGTGAGTTGCCGGGCCGTGAGTGTGTGTGTTTGTCCGTGAGTGTGTGAGTGGCGGGCCTTGAGTGTGTGTGTGTGTTTGGGCCGTGAGTGTCTGTGTTTGGGCCGTGAGTGTGTGTGTTTGGGCCGTGAGTGTGCGAGTTGCGGGCCGTGAGTGTGTGAGTTGCGGGCCTTGAGTGTGTGTGTTTGGGCAGTGAGTGTGTGTGTTTGGGCCATGAGTGTGTGTGTGTGTTTGGGCCGTGAGTGTGTGTGTTTGGGCCGTGAGTTTGTGTGTGTGTTTGGGCCGTGAGTGTGTGTGTTTGGGCCGTGAGTGTGTGAGTTTGGGCCGTGAGTGTGTGTTTGGGCCGTGAGTGTGTGTGTTTGGGCCGTGAGTGTGTGTTTGTGTTTGGGCCGTGAGTGTGTGTGTTTGGGCCGTGAGTGTGTGAGTTTGGGCCGCGAGTGTGTGTGTTTGGGCCGTGAGTGTGTGTGTTTGGGCCGTGAGTGTGTGTTTGGGCCGTGAGTGTGTGTGTTTGTGCCGTGAGTTTGTGTTTGTGCCGTGAGTTTGTGTTTGGGCCGTGAGTGTGTGTTTGGGCCGTGAGTGTGTGTGTTTGGGCCGTGAGTGTGTGTTTGGGCCGTGAGTGTGTGTGTTTGGGCCGTGAGTGTGTGTTTGGGCCGTGAGTGTGTGTTTGGGCCGTGAGTGTGTGTTTGGGCTGTGAGTGTGTGTGTTTGGGCCGTGACCTGGCACTGAACCTCCTGCAGACTGGGGTTTTACGATCTACACATTACGGTCGTTCACCCCAAACCAAACCGGTTGGCAGTGTGGCATCAGGTGGTTAACAGCACAGCAACACTCGTGAACTCTTGAACCTTAAAACACACAGTCGAAACTTCTCTTTCTCTCTGTCTTCAGCTGTCAGAACATCTGGGTTAGTGTCGACCTGTGCAAGTGCAACATTATGAGCGGCTAATGAATTTTCATGAAGCCTGGAAATGAAGTAAACAGTCATATACACTCACCTAAAGTATTATTAGGAACACCTGTTAAATTTCTCATTAATGCAATTATCTAATCAACCCAGCACATGGCAGTTTATTTTTAATTTTTATTTCTTTATTTGATCAGGGACAATGCACAAAAAAAACATTAGTCTAGAAAAGAAGAGATGTCATGTTCCAGGTTATAGCAAAATATGCTAATTTCCACCCGCTGTCCCTGGACAGGTTGATGTTATACTTACAAAAAAATTATAAAATATATAGTGAGCTATCACTCACTCACTCACTCACAATGCATCACATCACTCACAGTTGCTTCAATGCATTTAGGGGTGTGGTCCTGGTCAAGACAATCTCCTGAACTCCAAAATAAATGTCAGAATGGGAAAGAAAGGTGATTTAAGCAATTTTGAGCGTGGCATGGTTGTTGGTGCCAGACGGGCCGGTCTGAGTATTTCACAATCTGCTCAGTTACTGGGATTTTCACGCACAACCATTTCTACGGTTTACAAAGAATGGTTTGAAAAGGAAAAAACATCCAGTATGCGGCAGTCCTGTGGGCGAAAATGCCTTGTTGATGCTAGAGGTCAGAGGAGAATGGGCCGACTGATTCAAGCTGATAGAAGAGCAACTTTGACTGAAATAACCACTCGTTACAACCGAGGTATGCAGCAAAGCATTTGTGAAGCCACAACACGCACAACCTTGAGGCGGATGGGCTACAACAGCAGAAGACCCCACCGGGTACCACTCATCTCCACTACAAATAGGAAAAAGAGGCTACAATTTGCAAGAGCTCACTAAAATTGGACAGTTGAAGACTGGAAAAATGTTGCCTGGTCTGATGAGTCTCGATTTCTGTTGAGACATTCAGATGGTAGAGTCAGAATTTGGCGTAAACAGAATGAGAACATGGATCCATCATGCCTTGTTACCATTGTGCAGGCTGGTGGTGGTGGTGTAATGGTGTGGGGGATGTTTTCTTGGCACACTTTAGGCCCCTTAGTGCCAATTGGGCATCGTTTAAATGACACGGCCTACCTGAGCATTGTTTCTGACCATGTCCATCCCTTTATGGCCACCATGTACCCATCCTCTGATGGCTACTTTCAGCAGGATAATGCACCATGTCACAAAGCTCAAATCATTTCAAATTGGATTCTTGAACATGACAATGAGTTCACTGTACTAAAATGGCCCCCACAGTCACCAGATCTCAACCCAATAGAGCATCTTTGGGATGTGGTGGAACGGGAGCTTCGTGCCCTGGATGTGCATCCCACAAATCTCCATCAACTGCAAGATGCTATCCTATCAATATGGGCCAACATTTCTAAAGAATTTCAGCACCTTGTTGAATCAATGCCACGTAGAATTAAGGCAGTTCTGAAGGCGAAAAGGGGTCAAACACAGTATTAGTATGGTGTTCCTAATAATCCTTTAGGTGAGTGTATATCTCGAATGTCCAAAATCGCAACTTTTTAGGAAATGGGGAAAAAACACTGTATTTTTTAAGTAATAAAACACAGTGTTATCTGTGTTGCTTTAAACATGTTCAGACACTTTCATGTGCCATCGTCATATTATCAACATTTTACCAAAAGATGAGTTTACGTTTGCTGGTGAAATAAAGTAATATTCAACACGCACAAGGCGAGCACGTGCACGATGCCCAAACTGATATCCTTGATTAAATGTTTTAATTTTAAACTCTGTACATATTTAAAGAACTCTTTATTTACTCTTGCATTGAAAGAAGAGATGGTGGGCGGAGTCATGAGGTTTGACTGACAGTCTGAGGAGCCAATAGAGAGACGAGCTTCAGTCACAAGCTCTTTTCAATACTTTATTTGCAAAACAAACATAATAATATATGGCTCAAAAATATTGAGATTCGAGGTTTCCACTGACATATACATAAACATATATTATGTTTGATATTGATTCTGTCAATAAATTTGGCCTGTCTCATTGCTGAAACACGAAGGTACGACAGTGAATCTAAAACCCCAGAACTAAGCCCAGATAGACTCCCTGAACCCACAGATATAAAGGAGCAATAATAGCTCGGATTAAATGAAAACAGAATAAAATCAGTCCACGGTTCAGAGGGGCAGCTGTGTGTGTCTCAGCATGAATCTTTCCCTGCGTCAAGCCTGAAACACATGCAAGAGCCAAAGAGAGAGAGAGAGAGAGAAAACTCTAGAAAAACAATCAAACGCTGAACAGTGAAAGCCTGAGTTCGGCCGACAGCCAAGAGAAACAGAGAGAGAGATGGGGAGAGAGAGAGAGAGAGAGAGAGATGGGGGGAGAGAGAGAGAGAGAGAGAGATGGGGAGAGAGAGAGAGATGGGGGAGAGAGAGAGAGAGAGATGGAGAGAGAGAGAGAGATGGGGAGAGAGAGATGGGGGAGAGAGAGAGAGAGAGATGGGGAGAGAGATGGAGAGAGAGAGAGAGATGGGGGAGAGAGAGAGAGAGATGGAGAGAGAGAGGGAGAGAGAGAGAGAGATGGGGAGAGAGAGAGAGAGATGGGGAGAGAGATGGGGGGAGAGAGAGAGATGGGGAGAGAGATGGAGAGAGAGAGAGATGGGGGAGAGAGAGAGATGGGGAGAGAGAGAGAGTGAGAGAGATGGGGAGAGAGAGAAAGAAACAAACAGAGAGAGGGAGAGAGAGTGAAACAGAGAGAGTGAAAGAGAGAGAGTGGACAAAACTAAAGTCAGAAACTAAATGTCTGAATGTACAAATGTACAAAGGTGTGTGTGTGTTCTGTTCTAATTATTTATTGATTTATGTTTATATAAATGTATTCATGCATTTGCTTACTGATTGATTAATTGAAATTCTTGATTATTTGTTTATTGCTTATGTAATGGCCAATGCTTTGGCAATACTGTACAAGTCATGCCAATAAAGCTCATTTGAATTGAGAGAGAGAGAGAGAGAGAGTGAAAGCGAGTAAGAGAGAGTGAATGAGAGAGAGAGAGTGAAAGAGAGTAAGAGAGAGAGTGAGAGCGAGAAAGTGAAAGTGAGAGAGTAAGAGAGAGAGAGAGTGAAAGAAAGAGCGAGGAGAAAGAGTGAGAGTGAAAGAGCGAGAGAGAGAGAGTGAGAAACAGAGAGTGAAAATAGTGAGAGAAAGAGAGAGAGTGAAAAAGAGAATGGAAGATAGAGAGTGAAAGAGAGCGAGAGAGAGTGAGAGAGAGAGAGAGTGAAACAGAGAGAGAGAGAGAGAGAGAGAGTGAGTGAAAGAGAGATAGAGAGTGTGTGAAAGAGAGAGAGTGAGTAAAAGAGAGAGTGAAACAGAGAGAGAGTGAGAGAGAGAGTGAGTGAAAGAGAGATAGAGAGTGAAATAGAGAGAGAGAGAGAGTGAGTGAAAGAGAGAGAGTGAGCGAGTGAGTGAAAGAGAGAGAGTGAGAGAGTGAGTGAAAGAGAGAGAGAGAGAGTCAGTGCTCGTAGTGTTTAGTGTTTGAACAAACCCCTGACACTGGAGATTAAACTCAGGGTTTATGCTGCTACACACTGACAGCCTGACATGAAGGATCTGTCACTGTAATAGTAACGCAGGACTCAAGGTGGCGCTAGAGTTTCCTCCTAATGTCTGTGAATTACTAACCACTACTAACTTTAACTATTAACTCTTCAAACTGTTGATCCACATGACAGCAGTTGATCTATATATCGTTATCATGATATAACATGTTTATGGTTAGAGATTTTGCTGTATAGTGTATATCTCTGCATGATCGCGAATTCACTTCTCTTTCATGTTTTATTGCGCTTGAATAGTCGAATACACACGCAATTTTAGCCATAATAAGACTACATTTATATTTAATTCATATAATGAAGACTATGCACTATTTTATTTTTACATTTGATTATTACATTTCTGTACTGATTCTAACTAAAGAATCTATTGTACCTGAAAAACATATTATTATTTTAATTTTTCTTATATTATATTTGTCTTGTTTGTAATTTGCTTATTTTATTATTATTTTTAACAACAGAAAAAAATAACACAAAATATAAATATTGTGATATAGAAAACATTTCTAATTTTGTGAAATAAAGATGTTGTCATATCGCCCACCCTTTGGACATTGCAAGTCATGCTCATATATGTGACATATTTAAACCTAAAATCGCAATGACAGGAAGAGGAAATCATGGAACTGATGATGCATTCTGGGAAATTAAGTGTATATATTCTTTATTAAATTGGGACATTTAATTTAATATTTAACAATATTATTACAACATTTTTTACCTGTTATCTCTGTAAAGCTGCTTTGAAACACTCTGTATAGTAAAAAAGTGCTATATAACTAAAGGTGTCTTCAAGTTACTTCATGCTTCATTACATTTAAATGCAAGTTGAGCTGGGTTTTTAACCCAGTGTTTTTAGAGTGAGCAGGCTCCAGTGGTGAATGACAAATAAATAACCTTATGAAATGTCTACACTCGACGGTAGAGTCCATGTGTGTGTAGTGTGTGATTTGGAATACAGCTCGTGTGTTTTCTCAGAGTTCTGGATCTCCTGCATCTGTGAGTTTCTATTGTCCCGTCGTCTCACTGACAGATCCACTCAACGGCTCACGGACAGACGAGACGCTCTCAGTGTGCTGGGAAACTCTCTCACACACACACACCGCACGCCAATAATGTCATGTTAGAGATATGGTGTGACTGTGATATCATGTTCCCTCTTCCTGTTCATCTCATATTAGAGGTGTGAGACGCACTTATCTGTCATTAATGCTGATCTGTGATCAGTGTGTGTGTGTGTGACTGAGGCTGAGTGTGTGTGTGTGTGTGTGTGTGTGTGTGTGTGTGTGTGTGTGACTGAGGCTGAGAGTGTGTGTGTGTGTGTGTGTGTGTGACTGAGGCTGAGAGTGTGTGTGTGTGTGTGTGTGTGTGTGTGTGACTGAGGCTGAGTGTGTGTGTGTGTGTGTGTGTGTGTGTGACTGAGGCTGTGTGTGTGTGTGTGTGTGTGTGTGTGTGTGTGTGTGTGTGTGTGTGTGTGAGAGAGACTGAGTGTGTGTGAGTCTCCCACCTCTGGTTTACAGATGTTGATAAAGAACGTTCAAGATGATTTATATCTGTTTTCTCACAAGATGTATATTAATTTCTGCCCATAAATGAGACTGGAATATTATTAAAGCTGAAGGTACATAGTGTTGTTTTAGGATCATATTTTTTAAAAATATTTATAGTTGTTTAGTCATATTTTTGTTTTATACACACATTTACAGTAATGCTTCAAAAGCAAATGTGTGATAGTTAACCTGTAAATCAGACTAGTCTAATCTTAATATGTTCAATCTTAAAGTCCCCCTGTAGTCAATAATTGTATTACTTAAAGGTGCCCTAGAATGTGAAATTGAATTTACTTTTTCCTAGTTAAATAACAAGAGTTCAGTACATGGACATGACATACAGTGAGTCTCAAACACCATTGTTTTCTCCTTCTTACTTAAATCTCGTTTTTGAAAAACACCCCTGAAAAATAGGCGAATCTCCACATAATACCGACTGTGACGCAACAGTCGGATCATTAATATGTACGACTCCATAAATCTGCATAATCCAGCCCATGTTCAATGACAGGCGGAGCTGCAGCCGAAGCACGGCAGTCGATCAGTGTTTGGATGTACAAATGAACATAAAGGTATTTAGTTCCTTCATCCGAGCCTCTGAAGATACAATGGGTTAATTTTATTTTCTCTGGAAATTTCCAAACATTTCACCGACGACTGTTTCCTCAACTTGGGCCAATACAGAGCTGGCCTCGATGTCTGAAAATACATCGATCGAGCAACCAAGTTACCAAGTTCAGACAGGTAATCTTTCTCTCAAAATCGTTCAATACTGTATTTACATCATCGTGTTTGCATTGGTGAAAGCATTAGAGAGAGTGCAGAAACTGCGTTGCAATGATAAGATCTTTATTCTCGCGATCAACACACTGTCATCTGTTTGCTCAATGCTCATCACGGCAACATTTTATGTGATGGGAATAGATCTAAATACTTTAAAAACATCTCCTGATTCGTTAATCTCGATAGCTGTTATAGTAAAAACGTATAATATCTGTAGTAAAAGTATTCGAGAGAGTTTCACATGTAATACGTAACTATTTCATATGCAAGCATGTCAGCCAATCACAACAGAGGCCGGTTACACACAGACACGCCCCTTCAAACAGAGCGTTCACATCAGAGGCTAAAATCAGGCTCGGAAAAATGCCTTTTATTTCTAAATTATTACTATTTTTGATCTAAAAAACATACTAACATTATAAGGGCAACCCAGAAAACATTATACAATAAAAATAAAAACCATTCTAGGGCACCTTTAAAACTCCAAAATTACATATTTTTAAAAGTTTTTCCTTGAAAAAAATTATTCATGCCTTTAAATATCTTGAATGTAACTCGACACCCTTGCCTCATTTAGTATGCGTGGTTCTATGAATATGCAAATGAGCCCCGCCTCCACTCCCTCAGCGATCCACTGGTTGACGA
This sequence comes from Semotilus atromaculatus, assembly GCA_031834385.1. Taxonomy (NCBI): domain Eukaryota; kingdom Metazoa; phylum Chordata; class Actinopteri; order Cypriniformes; family Leuciscidae; genus Semotilus; species Semotilus atromaculatus. The sequence continues at coordinate 29,889,557 of JAULUF010000028.1, forward strand.
TCACACGTTGATCTGATTGGTTACAAGGTCGTTTGTGACGTCAGAAACACCAGCGATTTCACACCGTGTTTTTGAGACTGTCTTTGGTTCACTGCAGTTTTAAGGAGGAAATACTCAGCAATGCTGTCGACTTATGAACTTACACATGTGTGTCTTAAAGCGTATTAAAAACACCACATAGATTTTCTCCACAGTGGGACTGTCCCATAACTTTGAGTGAATGTAGATAAAGTTCTGAGAACACACGTGTACTGAAGCATCAAAACATGGACTGTTCAATTGACAAGCAATTTCTGAGTAAAAGTAAATCTTGCGTAGAAAGTGTTTCGGCGTATCAGAGCCACGGTCACGAGTTCGACAGCAGGAACTGATCATATACACACTGAATGCAATGCAAGTCACTTTTGGATAAAAGCATCTGCCAAATGTGAATGCATGTACACTTTATTTATGCTTTTGCACAAACTGAGGAACAAATCTAAATGATTTTCTGTTCAACTGAACCTTTCATATAAACACACCCGTTACGCATAAACAACATTAATTATGTTTGTGTTTTTTTAATTGACGGCACTGTTACAGTCTTTCAGTTTCATACTTGACTGAAGTGTTTGCTTCAAACTGCAATCCGTGAAACGCGATAAAGAGAGTTTTAGACACGAGAGGTCACGAGTTTCCAGTTCAAGCTTGAGTGACAGGTTTGACCTCTGACCTCAGAGGCGTGTCAGTGCTGATGTCAGCAGGGTTAGTGAGCGCACACACACACACACACACACACACACACACACACACACACACACACACACACACACACACACACACACACACACACACACACACACACACACACACACACTCACTCGCTCGCTCGGGTTATGAAGAAACCATCAGCACAGACTCTCCGCTCACTCTGAGAACACTGTCCCACAATGCACTGCAGGAGCACGGATTATACATACACGTGCATTGTATTCAATAATGATAAAGTCATTTTTTATTATTCAAACTAAGTTTAAGTTTAAACTAAAGTGCATCATAATATAAATAACCAAAAATAAAATAAAATAAAACTAGTACAGAAATAAAGAATAGAGTTAATGTTAAAATAGTAGAACTCAACTCACATTTTTGACTAAAGTGCTTCGCAATATTACAATTTTAAGTGTATTACATCATTAACTGTATTTCGTTGCTTTGTACTGTAACATGTGCAATGACAATAAAGTTGAATCTAATCTAAACTAATATACAATAAAAAAATCTACTTACAGTAAAAGTTAAATATTGATAGATTTATGTTTTATTCTAAATAAAATAATAATAATAATGCACAATAATAAATAATGAATAATAAGTTCTGACGCGTGTGAGTTTTCAAGCATGTTTAGGCCTCAAAAATGAGATTCACTTTGGAGAAAAAGAAGAAGAAGAATCAAACTCAACTTTTTGACCAAACACTTCACAGAATAAATAACCAATACAACAAAAGATTAATGGATTCATATTTTATTCAACATAAAGTAAAAATATACAGAAATAAATAATAGATCTCAACTTTTTCTTATACAGCCCATTTAAACAAATGTTTAAATAAATAACAAATATAAACATAAATGATTAATAGATTTCTGTTTGATTTAATATAAATGAAAATAGTACTGAAATAAAGAATATATAGCCTAGTAAATATTACAATAATAGAACGTTTGACCAAGTGCTTCATACAGTAAATAATCAACATAAAAGTAAAAACTTATATTCTATTCAAAATAAAGTAAAAATAGAGAAATAAAGAATAGAAAGTAAACAGTAAAATAATACAACTGAATTTGAGTAAAAATTCTTTTCTTCAGTTTACATGACATGTTTATGTGTGTGTGTTTGTTATCACTGACACTAACACTGAAATACTAAATACAGTGAGTGTGAATACTCCTATTAATACAGACTCTGTGTCTAACGCCTGTCTGACACTCTGACCACACACCCGTGTGTGTGTGTGTGTGTGTGTGTGTGTGTGTGTGTATGTTTGTGTGATCATCAGTGGTGAAGCACTGAGCACAGGTTAACCTGTGTGTGTGTGTGTGTGTGTGTGCGTGTGTGTGTTTGTGTGATCATCAGTGGTGAAGCACTGAGCACAGGTCAACGTGTGTGTGCGTGTGTGTGTGTGTGTGTGTGTGTGTGTGTGTGTGTGTGTGTGTGTGTGCTCTTGTTTTTGTGATATATGAGGACACAAATGTGTATAATGACATGCATATTACACTGGTATTACAACTTACACGTGACTTATGAGGACATTGCATGAGTCCTCATATTTCAAATAGCTTAAAAAACATAAAAAACAATGTTTTTTAAAAAATGTACAAATGCAGCATGTCTCCTGTGATGGGTAGGTTTAGGGACAGGGGCAGTGTGTGTGTGTGTGTGTGTGTGTGTGTGTTTGTGCTCGTGTTTATATTACATTGTGGGGACCAAATGTCCCCACAAGTATAGTAAAACCTGAAATCACCTACATTGTGGGGACCAGTCAGCGGTCCCCATGAGGAGAACAGCGTATAAATCACACTAAGTAATGTTTTTTGAAAATGTAAAAATGCAGAATGTCTCCTGTGATGGGTAGGTTTAGGGACAGGGGCAGTGTGTGTGTGTGTGTGTGTGTGTGTGTGTGTGTGTGTGTGTGTGTGTGTGTGTGTGTGTGTGTGTGTGTGTGTGTGTGTGTGTGTGTGTGTGTGTAAGGGGACAGAATATATAGTTTGTACAGTATAAAAACCATTACGCCTATGGAGAGTCCTCACAAAGATAGCGAACCAGACATGTGTGTGTGTGTGCGTGTGTGTGTGTGCGTGTGTGTCTCCTCCAGTCTGTCTTTAATCATTAGTCTCTCAGTCCTGAATAGACTGTATCCTGAACATAATGAGCTCCGGATGAAAGCAGAAATATGAACTCAACCGAATCACATTTAGGGAAAACAGAAGTTCATTTGTGAGGTTTCCCTGTCGGCTGCCTTTGAAAGTGTTGGAGAACATCGTGACAATATGCTTGTCTTTTCCTCTGGAAGTGTTTTAAATGTCTGTCGTTTGTGCAGCTTTAGCCAGGAGAGCGAGAGGAGCGAGGGACTGGACGGGTGTTTCTCTTGGCAGAGACTCAGGAAATCTGATCCAAGATCTGGGATGGGTTTAAACAATAACACAAAATCTGCGAGGTCACTTCAGGACACACACACACACACACAATATGTCTGACTCTTGTCCGCTTTCTCTTTGTTTGCAGTGCACCGTTCACGATACAGAAGACAATGAACTTCTTCCTCAGTGTTTCTGTCTCGTTTTCCAGCACAAATATCTAAACATTCTTAAATTAAGATGCATTTACTGGAGAAGCAAAATGAATGTAATAATATTTTGTACTTACTTGTGGTGTTCCCTGGCCTTCAAAAAATTGCTTATAAATCTCTGGTTATTATTATTTGCTGTGTTATTATCGCCAAATATTGGATTCAACCTTTTCATCAACTTGTTTTCTTTCCATTAGCACAGGTTTTGTGTTTCTTTTGTGGATCTGATTGACTGTACGCCTCATTGATCTGAGTTCATTCAAAAACCAAGGTGCATAAACTCAGATCAATGAGGCGTACAGTTGTCCATCACGAATTATTATGAATATTATTAAAATAGTAATCTCACGAGTTTCAGAAAAGATCTTGACTATGCTCAAAAATATGTGCTCAGATTTGCTCAAGATGTCTGATTAAAAGTCAGACACCCAAACTCAATGATCTGAGCTGATCCACATTCATTTTACAGCCTTCTTGACGACTCTGTATTTCTGTCTTGTTTTCCAGCACAGAAATCTAAACATTATTTTCTGAAAAATGTATCAAACAAGAACAAATATCTGTCAATCAAGTCAGAAAATACTTCATTCAAATGGGTTTCTGACTCCAATGACAGATATTTGTTCTTCTTTAAAGTATAAACTCACTTCATTTTGATACATTTTCAGAAGACAAGAAGACAGAAGACAATGTAATTTTGCTTCTCCAGTAAGTGTATCTTGATTAAAGAATGTTTAGATATTTGTACTGGAAAACAAAAAAAAAACAAAATGAGGAATAAGAACAGCAATTTTTCCAGTGATAATTGGGTCTGTTTTTATTTTTATGATATAATTATAATTCTACACATGTTAAATGTGCTGTGACTCACACACACACACACACACACTGTTGTATTTACTGGAAATGAAGCTCAAATTCAGTTAGAATAATAAACTCACATGCTTAGAGTCATTAATGAGTTTCAGCACAAGAAAACCACAATGAGTCAGCAACTGAAGAAGAGATTACACACATGTGCACACACACACACAAACACACACACACGCACGCACGCACACACCCAACATTTCGGCAACAAGTCTTTATCAACACACAACTCTTACAAAATGAAGGACATCATAAAAGTAAAGTTACATATTATAATGAATGAATGAGTAAATGCTTTATTTCTAACAAATAACAAATAAAAAACTTTCAAATAAAAAAAACAAACCAACCAAATCACAATCAAACAAGCTAAATCAAGACAAGTTTAACATAATACAGAAACTACTAAATTAACTGATGCTTTATCCTAATATTAAGATAAAGAAACAGAAAACAGAAACCATTATCAAGCATGCCTTCGCAGTTATGAGTCATCTTTCGTCCTCACCACTTCTGTACTTATCAAAAATAAAACTTTTGTATCTTTTTTTAAACTGCAACATGTTTACACTTTGTTTGATCGAACTGCTCAGACCATTCCACAGAAGCACCGCACAAACAGAGATACACATACTTTAAGCCTTGTCCGAGTCTTCGTTGTCTCAAAATTAAATCCCCTCTCAAGTTATAACCTCTATATCCCTATCTGTGAATAGTTGTGGTATGTTTCCAGGCAACTGTTTATTTATTGCTTTATAGATTAATTGTGCAGTCTTAAATTTAACCAGATCATTAAACTTTAAAGTGTGCAATTTTAAATACACTTAAGAGGGGGGAGGTGATTGTAATTGAAGCACATTTCTATGGCGTTGCTAGGGTCTTCTGGGTGGTTTTTCAGGGTGACTGTGATTGAACCACATCTCTATGGCGTTGCTAGGGTCTTCTGGGTGGTTTCCAGGGTGTTTGTAATTGAATGAACCACATCTCTATGGTGTTGCTAGGGTGTTCTGGGTCGTTTCCAGGGTGACTGTGATTGAACCACATCTCTATGGCGTTGCTAGGGTCTTCTGGGTGGTTTCCAGGGTGTTTGTAATTGAATGAACCACATCTCTATGGTGTTGCTATGGTCTTCTGGGTGGTTTTTCAGGGTGACTGTGATTGAACCACATCTCTATGGCGTTGCTAGGGTCTTCTGGGTGGTTTCCAGGGTGTTTGTAATTGAATGAACCACATCTCTATGGTGTTGCTAGGGTGTTCTGGGTCGTTTCCAGGGTGACTGTGATTGAACCACATCTCTATGGCGTTGCTAGGGTCTTCTGGGTGGTTTCCAGGGTGTTTGTAATTGAATGAACCACATCTCTATGGTGTTGCTAGGGTGTTCTGGGTCGTTTCCAGGGTGACTGTGATTGAACCACATCTCTATGGCGTTGCTAGGGTCTTCTGGGTGGTTTCCAGGGTGATTGTAATTGACTGAACCACATCTCTATGGTGTTGCTAGGGTGTTCTAGGCCAGAGGAGAACTTCGCCAGAGGAGAACTGGCCCCCGACTGAGCCTGGGTTCTCCCAAGGTTTTTTCTCCATTGGGTCACCTGATGGAGTTTTAGGACACCATTAGGTCACCTGATGGAGTTTTAGGACACCATTGGGTCACTTGATGGAGTTTTAGGACACCATTAGGTCACCTGATGGAGTTTTAGGACACCATTAGGTCACCTTATGGAGTTTTAGGACACCATTGGGTCACCTGATGGAGTTTTAGGACACCATTAGGTCACCTGATGGAGTTTTAGGACACCATTGGGTCACTTGATGGAGTTTTAGGACACCATTAGGTCACCTGATGGAGTTTTAGGACACCATTAGGTCACCTGATGGAGTTTTAGGACACCATTGGGTCACCTGATGGAGTTTTAGGACACCACTGGGTCACCTGATGGAGTTTTAGGACACCATTGGGTCACTTGATGGAGTTTTAGGACACCATTGGGTCACTTGATGGAGTTTTAGGACACCATTGGGTCACCTGATGGAGTTTTAGGACACCATTGGGTCACTTGATGGAGTTTTAGGACACCATTGGGTCACCTGATGGAGTTTTAGGACACCATTGGGTCACTCGATGGAGTTTTTAGGACACTATTGGGTCACTTGATGGAGTTTTAGGACACCATTGGGTCACTTGATGGAGTTTTAGGACACCATTGGGTCACCTGATGGAGTTTTAGGACACCATTGGGTCACTTGATGGAGTTTTAGGACACCATTGGGTCACTTGATGGAGTTTTAGGACACCATTGGGTCACCTGATGGAGTTTTAGGACACCATTGGGTCACCTGATGGAGTTTTAGGACACCATTGGGTCACCTGATGGAGTTTTAGGACACCATTAGGTCACTTGATGGAGTTTTTCGGTTCCTTACCGCTGTTGCCTTTGGCTTGCTCAGTTGGGGATATTCAAATTAATTAACCAATCATACCATTGATCAGCTCTACCAAACTTGGATGTCTTTTTTCCAGTAATAAACATTGTTAAGTTGTTTTGATTGATACTGTGAAGCAGTTTTGATACAATCTGTATTGTGAAAAGCGCTATATAAATATATTTGACTTGACTTGACTTGACTTGACTTGACTTGTTCTGGGTCGTTTCCAGGGTGACTGTGATTGAACCACATCGCTATGGTGTTGCTAGGGTGTTCTGGGTCGTTTCCAGGGCATTGTTAGGTGTTACTGGCTCTACTGAAGCAAAAAATAGTGAACACTTTAACCCTTCGTGCTATGCACATCCCTGTTTCATTTTTCAGACAAAAGTAGATTAATATCTTAATTAATCCTGCAATTAAAAGATAACAGCTGAACATCTGTTTAATTGTATTTACACAGATGCATTATTTCCCCTTCAGCTACTGAGTAACACCAGAGACTATTTATATGAGACATGCCACTTCCTCAATCCTCAATACAACTATATAGAGAAAACCCGTAACGCTAAATATGGCGGTTGTATGCACATGCCCCGCCCCTCTCGCTGGAAAGCCAATCGTCTGCTTTTTAACAGTACAGCCGGGAAACATTTAAGCCTATCGTCTGGTTCCAGTGACGCATGCGCACAGTTGATGTTTGCGACAGTGGAGACGAGAACCCTTGCGCATGCGTAGTAAAGTATAACCTGTGGGGAAAAAGGCGTTTAAACCTTATTTTGGGGCAAAGTCATCAAACTTTTTCAGCGATTTTTATCATATTTTACTGCTGTTTCTATACATGCAGTTTTTATGTCCCGGTAACCAGTGAAAGTGCAGTTCTGACTCTCTGCCCATTCATTTAGATAGGAGCCTGGTCTTGGTAGTCCGAAATAGCTGCCCGGAGGCGTTGCCAAGATGGCGGCCGAGTGGCATGACTTGCCTAAAAGGACTTTGGTAACACACAGTACGGCCACTTCAGAGAAGACGCGTGTGAAACCACATCACCTCACACACTCGGGAAATTCCTCTGTAATTCCGTTCGGTTTTATCAAGATGATCCTATGCAAAACTTAAATGAAAGCAGGACCTTCTGATGAAAATCACAAAAACCCTCTAACTTTAGTCACAATAAAGCTCTGAATCATGTGATGACCTCAGCCTGAGCTCTGATTGGTTCAGATCATCACGGACACTTCTAAGACTCCTGTGATTGGTTGACGTCTGAAGGCCATCATCTGCTGCAGAACTTCAAGCTTCAAGCACACGGACTGCCTGAGGCGCTCTGAAGTGTGTGGATGTGGATAAAGATGAGACTAATCCACACTGAGACCTGTAAGTCAGATCCAAACTCTTTTTGGCAACAAATCCATGTGAAAATAAGAAAATAGTGTCTTTCTGCAGTGTTTTTGTCTTTGAGTTTTGTCTTTGAGAGGAAACGTTTGGACAAAGGCTGTGTTCTCAATACGAGCACACTGCATACTACACACACTGAATAGTGCCTACTCTTTCTGAAAAATAATATATGAAACTATGCATAATGCTACTATATTATACAACTTGTTATAAAAATGTTTATACAACATTTGAAGGCTTCCTATATAATATAATATAAGTAATATAATATGAACAGAACTGTAACTATTCAAAAACTGGGAGTGTATGTAAATTAATATATTTTTTAATTTTTAGCATTTTAATTAATTTAAATAGTTTAAATATATTAATAACATATTATATTATAATTATATTAATACATAATTATATTAATAACATGAATAACAATATATATGTTATATTTGAATAATTTTAATTAGTGCTGTCAAATCAATTAATCGTGATTAATTACATCTAACATAAAAGTTTGTGTGTGTGTGTGTGTGTGTGTGTGTGTGTGTGTGTGTGTGTGCTCGTGTTTATATTACATTGTGGGGACCAAATGTCCCCACAAGTATAGTAAAACCTGAAATCACCTACATTGTGGGGCCCAGTCAGCGGTCCCCATGAGGAGAACAGCGTATAAATCACACTAAGTAATGTTTTTTGAAAATGTAAAAATGCAGAATGTCTCCTGTGATGGGTAGGTTTAGGGACAGGGGCAGTGTGTGTGTGTGTGTGTGTGTAAGGGGACAGAAAATACAGTTTGTACAGTATAAAAACCATTACGCCTATGGAGAGTCCCCACAAAGATAGCGAACCAGACATGTGTGTGTGTGTGTGTGTGTGTGTGTAAGGAGAATATACAGTTTGTACAGTATAAAAACCATTACGCCTATGGAGAGTCCTCATAATGTAGTTGCACCAACGTGTGTGTGTGTGTGTGTGTGTGTGTGTGTATATATACACTTGTGGTCAGAATGAATGGCACCCCTGGTAAATGATCTAAATATGATCAAAAATGGCTGTAAAAAATATATCTGCATTGTTTATCCTTTTGATCTTTCATTTAAAAAACTAGCAAAAATCTAACCTTTCATTGAAGTAAATTTTTTTTAAAGTGCGGGGGAAATCACATTATGAAATAAATGTTTTTCTCCAAAACACAATGGCCACAAATATTGGCATTGAATACTTTTTGCAATCTCCTTTTCCCAAGATCCCAGCTCTGAGTGTTCTCTATAGTGCCGGATGAGTTGGAGAACAGCTGACCTGAGATCAGGGACCATCAGAACCTCTCCAGATCCTGCAGACTCCCAGATCCATGTCGGCGCTCCTCCTCCTCGGTTCAGTGCTCTTCCTCTAGGGTTCAGGTCCGGGACGATCCTGATGCTTGGTGTTGTGCTCCATTTTCCATATTTGTGTTTATTTTGAGGGTTTTTTTTGAACCGCTGTCCTGAAGGAAGATCCAGCCACGGCCCGTTATAAGATATAGCAGAGTTTAGATTTTTTATCAATGGTATTTGCTAGAATCCATAATGCCATGTATCTGAGGAAGATGTCCAGGACCTCCAGCAAAAAAATAGGCCCACAACATATAAGATCCAGCAGTGTTTAACCGTAGGCATGAGGTACTTCTTATCCCTGTTGATATACAGTACATTACCAACATCACTATGGCGTTGCTAGGGTGTTCTGGGTGGTTTCCAGGGTGATTGTGATTGAACCACATTACAACGTAATGTTTACAGTAATATAATGTACACAGTACAACACCATTACTGGAACACATCTGGCGGGTTTGCTGCCAAAAAGGCCTTTTTTAGTTACATCTGAACACAGAAGCCTGTGCCGTTTGAAGATCCAGTCGTGTCTGAAACTGAAAATGCTGGAGTTTATTTTTGGAGGAGCGAGGAGGATTTTTCTTGAAACCCTCCCAAACAACATGTGGTGATGTAAGGGTTGTATGATATATTTTTTTTAGGCTTTCTGACCCCCAAGACTCAAGTAATGTCTGCAATTCTCCATCTGTGATCCTGGAAGAGTCTTAATTATCGCGCTGAATTATCGATGCTCAACAATCCTTTGATGCACATCAGAACTATATTCTGTGGGTTTACTCATTGTGATGGAGGATTACGGGAATTTGGCCTTTGGGTTTCCTCATATTTTAACTCCTGTGAAACAAGAAGTCATAGCTGGACGATTTCACCCTGGTGTGCTAAAAATAGGTCAATATTAATGGGAATATTCTTCAGAGATATTATCGTTAAAAAATCTAAGGGTGCCAATATTTGTGGCCAATGTGTTTTGGAGAAAAACATTTATTTATTAATGTGATTTCCCCCGCACTTTCAATTCTTTTACTTCAATGAAAGGTTAGATTTTTGCAACCAAAAAAATGTATTGGGGGGGGGGGGGGGGGGGGGGGCACATACATATATATTTACAAAGTTTTATGTTAAATGCGATTAATCGATTTGAAAGAACTCATTTTAATTATATATTATAATTTAATTGTATATTTACTTTGCTTAGACCTGGAGTATCAAAATAATAAAAATGTATTAATGTAGAATGTAAACTGTTCTTCAACAAAAACAATAGTTATTAAGGGAAATAAAGATTAGATTGTTTTAAAATATTAATATGAATAATATTAATTATATAAATGCAAATGCAAATGCTAATGGTATCATGTAGCAAATAACCATTTTATAGCATAAATAAGCATTTTTTAATGGTCATTTTATTTAAAGGAATTGAATAATTAAATGATTTTGGGGACTGAAGACTGTAAAAAAGCAAAAGGAAATTTCAAAGTTTCTCTGTCAAGTGCCTCGTCACTCTTTCTGCTCACAGATGTGGATGATGCTCAGACTCACACACACACACACACACACACACACTGCTGAGAAAATGACATGTTTTCTTGAGGGGTGAAAGGAGAGAAGAGGAAGAGAGAATAAAAGCAGACAGAGAGGATGAAAGGCGATCCTGGAAGTGCAGTGTTCAGGAGAAGAGAAGCGGACAGAGGAAAGAGCAGATGTTCAGGTGTGTGTGTGTGTGTGTGTGCTGAGCAGAACAGCACGTGTGTGTTTCACCCGTCACTCGCTGTGATGTATTAATCTCTGCACACACACACACACTCCGGTCCTCTCCAGTCCTCTCTTGGCCTCGGGCGGATCAGGATCTGCTTTATTCTGAAACGACAGATTCTTTCATCCGTTGCCCGAGGCTTCATGCTGTTGAGCTTCACAACCTGTGCAAGAGCACGAATACAGACGGCATCAGACTCGAGACTGCTGTTGGGAAACTGCAAGAAAAACACTGGGTTAAAAACTCAATTTGGTAACACAAACACTACCCAAATACTGAAAAAATAGCCCGAAAAATTACCCAAATGGCTTAGATTTTTTAGAGTGTGTTAAAAGCAATTTAGTGATGTGTGTCTACACAATATACGGGTTAAAAGTCAACAACAATGAATAATAGCAGTTCAAGCTCACAGAGCAGAAAATATTTACAATTTAAGTCTCTCAAACAATGGTTTTCAATCAAAATGAGCAATCTTCCAATTGAGCCATTGATCTGCCACTTAGTATGAAATGCAGCATAAGACAATTATTCAGTAACACTTTACAATCAAGTCTAATTTGTTAATGCATTCGTTAACATGCATTTTCTGTTTAGTTAAATGCAATTGTTCAGTGGTTTCTTCAAGGTGGATTTTCATAAACTTTTCTTTTAAAAATGTAGAGTATTGGTACATAAAACCAATACCCCACCATCGTTTTTTTTGTTGTTGTTTTTAAGTTGAGAGACGCAACCAAGTGTTTTTGAAAATGTTCTCAAAAAGTTCATGGTCACAAGAATGTTTTGTTGTATAAACATCTAAACATGCAATATGGAAAGAACAGAACCTCTGCTTTTAAACAACAGCAACAAAAACATTGTATTACAGCTTCATGCATTATTCCTTTTTTATCAACACTTGAATGTGGGTACATTTCGTAAAAAAAAAAATTTGCAAAAAAAGAGAAAAGAAAAAAAAAAGACTATAGTCTATTTTTGTTAAATATCTTATTTTTTTTATTATTATTATTTATTTTTTTTACAAAACTTACCCACAGCGTGCATTAGCAATGTTTCTACCACTTGTTTCTGCTTCTTCTTACATATCAATCACGCCTATCACTTTCTTCATTCCAGGCGGCTCATGTTATGATATGCGTATTGAAATGCTCGGGTAATATGATGTAAAATTAGACCAGTCTTCTGTCTGTGCCGTCTTTGCTCACTTTCATCATTTTATTCTGATGCACTGACTTCGCTAAACTGAACAGCCAATCAGAGTGACCGATTCAACATGCTGAATCGCCAGTGCGAGGATCACACACAAAAACTCACCGATGTTGTGTCGAGTTTCGACCCCTGCCAAATGATTACCATTACCATGATTACCATATCATTAGGTTTAGGATTAGTTGTGGGCGATGGGTTAGGATTAGGCAATCAGGTACCGACTTCAACGAGGGGGGTAATAATTTGGCAGGGGGTCGAAATTCGGCACAACACCGGATTGGTGTGTCACTCACGGCCCTAATGTTGTTTCTAAAGTGTGTTTAAATAACTTTCTAAATGTTGTAGAGATTAATTAGCTGCCAAAAATCCCTAACCTGAAGCCAGATCTACACGGAGGGTTTCGATCTGTAATATTCCTCATACTCGGGTCATGTGCGCTGCAGGGAAATGAAGGATCTGTGTCCCAGATTAGCCTCGGTCGAGGAACAGAGCTCAGCCTGTGATTGTGACGAGTTCTGGAAGACGTTTCTCTTCACAGGCCTGCGGTTCATCGTCCTCGAACACTGACAGACTCATTACACTGACAGATTAAAGCTCG
>JAULUF010000028.1:29905000-29915000 GCA_031834385.1 Semotilus atromaculatus
ACACACACACACACACTGCCCCTGTCCCTAAACCTACCCATCACAGGAGACATGCTGCATTTTTACATTTTTAAAAAAACATTGTTTTTTATGTTTTTTAAGCTATTTGAAATATGAGGACTCATGCAATGTCCTCATAAACCATGTTTAAGTTGTAATACCAGTGTAATATGCATGTCATTATACACATTTGTGTCCTCATATATCACAAAAACAAACACACACACACAAACAAACAAACACTGTCACACACACACTCTCTCTCTCACACTCACATACACTCTCTATAGACACGCTCACACACACACACACACTCACACACACTCTCTATCTCACAGACACGCTCACACACACACTCACTCACTCACTCTCTCTCTCTCTCTCTCTCTCACACTCACTCACTCAGTCACACACACACGCACACACACACTCTGTACTGTAAGAAAAGGACAATCTCCATCACACATGTGTTCACCTATACTCACATGACATTGTAATAATAACTGATCTCCAACATTTGTTCCTGCTCAACGGCCAAAGAAAAGACAGAGAGAGTGTTTACCTCAGCGCACGCCAGCGGGCAGAAGCGAGACTGAGGCTTTACAGACTCTGTGTGTGTGTGTGTGTGTGTGTGTGTGTGTGTGTGTGTGTGTGTGTGTGTGTGTGTGTGTGTGTGTGTGTGTGTGTGTGTGTGTGTGTGTGTGTGTGTGAGCTCCATAAAACCAACCCGAGGCGTTCTGGAGCCGTTCGTTTTAATGAAGTCTTCGTTCAGGAGATGTGTGTGATGTGTGTGTTGTGGTTTAATCGCAGATGGGACCCTGAGGCTGCGGGATGTTCACTGCAGTAACTGATCTGTCCACACCATCACTGGATAATATGTGTTGACACACGAGCCTCTGAGAGGTCCGGCTCTGAAGGCTCCTCGGAGAGAGAGAGCTACTGTCATATAGGAAGAAGATTCATATGTTCTGACGAGTTCTCATCCAGTAACATTAGAAACTCATAATAATGTTCTCAGAGCATTAGCACACCAAAAACAACCCAATTTGAGTTGTCTACCCAAGAGCTGGGTAAATATAGGACAGAACACATGTTGGGTTAAATTTACCCAGCAATTTGGGTTGTTTATTTAACCCAGCATAGTTGATTCATTTTTACTATAATATAATTTTATATTTTTTTCTATAAAAATGTCTATAATTTTTATTTATTTTTTTTGCTTCAAATGTGAATTAATGTCTACGGATTAACTTAAATCCTCTAAACTAAAAAAAAAAAAAACTCCATACAACCAATTGCTTGCATGATAATTCCTTTATTTTCAATTATATTTTACAGTGTAGGCCTAGTATATTTTATTAAAATTTTAATACATATTCCCAACATTTAAGCTTGTTTAACAAATATTAGAATTAAACATTTTGAACTAATTCAAGTGTAATAGTCGAGTCACTGTTGTCCCGTTTCCACCGTACGGCGCCGGATCTCGAGTCGTGTTCAGCGGGGAACTTAGCAGAAATATGGCGTATTCATATCCATAACCTGTCCTTAATCAATCAGCGAACAGTTCTGAGAACATAATTTAACATTATACGTATTTATATTCTGTATCTTTTTGAATAAAATCATAACATTTTATGCAAGGCATCAGGCGTTTCCATCACGCAAACATTTATGGATACTTTTTTTTTTTTATTGTATTTATTTTACAAAAACCTGTATTTTACCGAAGACATGCACTATTTTGACGGAGCTGCACGGCTCTCTCCTGAAGATGTCGCAAAAAACCCGCGATAAATAACTCAACCCCTGGGTTGTTATGTCTGACCCAAGATCTGGGAAACACAAAAACTACCCAAACACTGAAAAAATGACCCAAAAAAATGACCCAAAAGGCTCAACCCAGGATTTGGGTAGAAAAAAAAGAACCCACGCTTTTTTGTGTTGCTACTTGTTTCGGAACAAACATTACTGTAATGTTCCCACAATGTGTGAAAAATTATGAAATGGAATGTTTCAACGTTTAAAAAAAAAGTTTCTTTGAATTTATTTTTGATAGTTAAATCGGAGTTTGAGGCTTGTTTCAACCATAAGGTAACAAAAAGTAGTGTTGAATAGTTTATTTGTAGGTTTATTTGCACTTGTTTTCCAGTGTTTAATGCATTACTAATGATTTTTATACTGTATATTTTACTGTATATAATAATATTACTGTAATTTAATGACTTTTCCCTTGAAAGGGTAAATTAAGGTTTAAGATTATTCTTGCATTAAATACTGTAGGCTATAGAACAATATAAAACCATATTTAACATGTTTAAATGTTTGTTTTTAATGTAACCTTCTCCCTTTGGTCAGTTTAAGAATAATTTATATCATTAGTTTAAAAAGAATTAAAAGAGCTGGTTCATGTCTATCCTTGTATTGTACAACTGATGAGATTTAGAAAGTAATTAGTTGTCACTTTCATGTTTCATGTCAGTCATGTTTCATTGTCATGTGATTCCCAGTTATAGTCATGTGATGTGTTCCCTTGTCTTGTGTGTTCTGATTGGTTAATTGTCTTGTAAGCGTCACGTTCATGTATTGAGTTTCATGTCATGCCTTTGTTTTATGTTTGATCTTGTTTTTGTATATTAAATAAATACTGCACTTGGGTTCTTCAAATTTGCCATCAGTGGACTTGCTTGCATTAGTAATAATAAGTAATGCAATGCGTTTTGGAGAGAGTAATAAGTACAGTAATGTAATTACACTGATGAAGATGTAATTAGGTAGTAATTCCTTAATAATTACGAGTATCTTACCCAGCACTGATGTTTTCCTATAAATAACTAACGTTTGCCGTCTGTTGATCAAAGTCGTCTGATATATAAAGCTTTTAGAAGCACGTTTATCTGATCAATAGCAGAAGTTTACTTGAAGCCTTGATGTATAATGCATTATGAAAGTATTTTAGTGCATTATTTTTGTCTTGTACTGTATGACCACCGGTCATTGTTACACATGAAAATATAATGCATTAAAGCGTAAGATAAACAACCAATTTCCAGCCCGTCTCATCCCAAGGCGTCATATACTGACGCTCGTGACATTTCGTCTACATTCAACGCGCATGGTACCCTTTAGCGTCAATATGAGACGCAGATATATATGGGTCAGAAGGCGCCTCCTAGCGGTCTAACCCTAACCCTACACCATACCTAAACCTACCCATTTCTGTGCGTGTTATATTGACGCTAAAGGGGACCATGCGCGTTAGATTTAGACGAAATGTCAAAAGTGTCAGATATGACGCCAAAGGATGAGAATGCGTTGCAATTTCAGATGTGATTATTATAATGCATTTAACTTTTGTTCGTTTATTTATGAAAATATATATAATGCATTGTAACGTGCATTATGAATACCTTCATGTGCAAACACATTAAGAACAATATAAAGCTGCTGGAAACATTAAATTCCACAAATGCATGAAGAAAGATCTCAGAGCATCTAAACCGTACTTCAGTGGAAGTTTGCATGTTGTTTGATCAGAGAAGTGTGTCTCTCTCACACACACACACACACACACACACACACAGGCACACACACACACACGCACACACACACACTGGCACACACACACAGGTGTTCGTCCTGTGGTTTCAGCAGCTGCGTCTCAGAGAGAGAGCCACACACACACACACACACACACGACAGTCAAGAGCTTTTCATTGAACTTTTCACCTGTTTGAGTGTCTCAGTAACCAGAGGAGAATCGTGGTTTGTGAAGTTCGGCTGAAGTTCTTGACCTGAATCATTTTTGACCTTTGACCTCAGAGAACATTAGAGCTAAATGTTAGATGTATATATATCTATATATGTCTATTATATATATAAATTAGTATGCCACTGTGACTTTATCGTTATCAATGCACTTTTATTTAAACAATCACAAATGCAAATAGAGCCGGCTGCTTGACCTTTGACCCTCGTGGCTAGTCGGGGTCAGAGGCTTGATCCTGTTCCATCTGCAGTGATTAATGAGCTGTCAATCAAGTGCAAGGCCACGCCCCCAGGGTTATAAAGCCACACTAACACATAGATGCTCGATATGGACCGAGGAGGATCTTACGGCATGTTTTCATGTAGAACATCAAGGACAAATAGAAAATCAATGAGGCATTTAATACGTTTTTCATGCTTTTCATCCATAATTCAGTGAAGTATTTCTGGAGTTTCAGGCTTCAAATTCTGTAACAGTTTGTAATAGATAAAGAACACCTTTATGGCATACTATATATTTACCTAAGATTCAGTTCTAATCTTCTTTGAGGTCAAAGGTCAAAAATGATAAGTTTTATGTTGATAAGACCATCAGCGTTCATCTTTCTTTAGTGTGTTTGTCTCTATATCAGTGTTTCTGAACTCCTGAAACGCCTCCACTGTATCTTGAGTTTCTTCCGGGAACGAACACGTCACAATATTACTCATTATAATAATTCATACGCAGAATAAAGGGGCGGGGCCTGTTAGTATTAGTTAGTAGTGTGTTAAACTGGCGGTTATGGAAAGGGGCGGGACATTTCCCAAACACACTCGAAGCGCTCGACCAATCACAACACACTGATCCAGCCGACCAATCAGAGCACAGTGTGCTTTTCAGAAGGAGGGGCTTCATAGAAACAGGAAGTAAACAGAGCGTTACTGACAGACTGGGAAGAGAGGAGCCGCAACAATGGAGAATATGAGGAAAATAATCAACATTACAGCAGGAAAACCTGTTCTAGTAGAGCCCACTTTTCAGAGTTTTCACTTTTATGATTAAATGTGCTCCCGTCGGGGTGAATGCGAAGGGTTGTGCAGACGAACAATGAAGCTCTTCATCCAATCATGCGCTCGTCTCCCAGCATGCCGAGCAGGTCACATGATGACCGGCTTAAAGCGTTGGACAATGAGGAACCGCTCTCAATTGAGTTTGTGACAACAGTCGGCTGTGCAGAAGAGAATGCGCTCTTGACGGACACGCATGTCAACACTGTCTCACGATGAGCCGAGGCACAAGCTGCGGTGAAGCTTCTCAAAACACAGCAGGATTTGCATCACAAAACATAAATGGTCATTTTGCATCATAGTTAAGGGGACCGTTCAGCCAAAACAATCACTTACTAAAGCTGAAAAACAAAGAAAATTAACGTGTGTGTGTGAGTATGAATATGAGTGCGTGTGTGTGTGTGCGCATGCATGTGTGTGTGTGTGTGTGTGTGTGTGTGTGTGAGCAGCTCTCATGCACTTGTGTGTCTGTAACTTTAGATGTATGTGTGTGTGCGTTTAAGTGCGTGTGTGTGCCTGCGTGTGTGTGTGTGTTTGTGTGTGTGAGCAGCTCTCATGCACTTCTGTAACCATAGGGGTGTGTGTGTGTGTGTGTGTGTAGGAGCAGCTCTCATGCACTTGTGTGTGTGAGTGAGTATGAATATGAGTGTGTGTGTGTGTGTGTGTGTGTGTGTGTGTGTGTGTGTGTGTGTGTGTGTGTGTGTGTGTGTGTGAGCAGCTCTCATGCACTTGTGTGTCTGTAACTTTAGATGTATGTGTGTGTGCGTTTGAGTGCGTGTGTGTGTGTGTTTGTGTGTGTGAGCAGCTCTCATGCACTTCTGTAACCATAGGGGTGTGTGTGTGTGTGTGTATGTGTGTCTGTGTGTGTGTGTGTGTGTGTGTGTGTGTGTGTGTGTTTGTGTGCACGTGTGTGCACGTGTGTGTGAGGCGCTCTCATGCACTTGTGTGTGTGAGAATGAATATGAGTGTGTGTGTGTGTGTGTGTGTGTGAGCAGCTCTCTTGCACTTCTGTAACCATAGGTGTGTGTGTGTGTGTGTGTGTGTGTGTGTGTGTGTGTAGGAGCAGCTCTCATGCACTTGTGTGTGTGAGTGAGTATGAATATGAGTGTGTGTGTGTGTGTGTGTGTGTGTGTGTGTGTATGAGCAGCTCTCATGCACTTGTGCGTCTGTAACTCTAGATGTGGTGTGTGAGGTGTTGAGCGATCGGCTCTGTGTAATATATGAATGTGGATTAAACCGTAATGTGAGTTTGAGCCAAAGCTGCATGTTCAGATTACCAATTAATAAGCGTTTTATTTCACGGGTACGACAAGGTTTTGCTTTCCTGCTCCTCTGTCTTCTCTTCTCCTTCTGTTTCTCTTCATCTGTCCTACCAATCCGAAGACCTGTAGGAAACACACGCGAGATTTATTTACTCTTTCATTATTCATTAGATTCATTATTTACTCTTTCTCCAGGAAAATCATATGTCCATATGAAATATAAAATATTATATAAAATGTAACTTAGTAATATTACATATGTTGAACATGTTATATAATACAGCAACATACAGTATATATATACATTTGTGTCTGTTCCTCACAAGCATCGCACGACTTTATATATAATCCATAAAACAAATGGACTTCTGCTATATATGATAGTTTTAGTTAAACTCTCTTTATTGATGTTTTTCAACCAGAGAGATAAAAGTAGGAAAAAGACAATAAATCAATATTTAGTCTTATACTCTCAGAATCAGTCACAAAATAAATTAAATAATATAATATATTTAATATTTTAGTATATTAAATGTATTTTCACTGTAAAATATTTCCTCCTACTGCAACACAAAAATTTGCTGCCTTATATTTTTAAGTGTAATCACCCGTACTAGTTATTTCAACTTAAATTATAAAAAAAACTAACTTAAAATAATTGAGTTGACTGTCATGTAACTTAAAATATGGAGTTGAAATTGAGTTTCTGAAGGATCATGTGACACTGAAGACTGGAGTAATGATGCTGAAAATTCAGCTTTGATCACAGGAATAAATTACACTTTATTATATATTCACACAGAAAACAGATGATTTACATCATAATAATATTTCACTGTTTTACGGTTCAAAAACAGTAACACATCTTAAAGTCCCCGTGAACCGGAAGTTGCAACCGACTTTTCTCCAGTGTTGTGACGTATTTCCGAACGGAATACTAAATGAGGCAAAATAGTGGGCATGGTTTTTTTTCCAACTAGCACCTGATTGGATCTAGAAAAGGAGGTGTTTCTAGTAGCCTGTCTACTGTCAGTTGGACGGGCGTGGTTACGGATGTTAAGCAGACACCAACACCGTCAAACCTACGTCATCAGGGAAGGTCCTCCGAGGCAGAGGGGAGGGGCATTTTCTGATTAAAGATAACAAAGCCAAAAAATGTTTTGCCAAAAAAATTGACTTGCACGGATGAATTGTTCACCACAAAACGATCAATTTAGGCACACAAAGTAAGTATGGTCAATTTTGATTTCATGGGGACTTTAAAGGAGCCGTATGTAAGATTGTGGCCAAAACTGGTACTGCAATCACTTTCAAATGACTGACTCAAGGTTGCCAGATATGCTGCAGGATCCGATTTCGACACGTTATTATCTGCAGCTGTGGGAACTAGAGCAGAGCTGGCAACCCTGATGCAGCAACACTACTGACTTCGTGATTGGTCGATCGGTGGAGGGTGGAGCTCAGACCAAAACACAACATGACAACATCAACATCAGTTGAGGGCTGCAACTTCACTTTTTAAATGACAATATCCTGGCCGGACTACTGTTGTCAGTGATATAAATATTTGAAATGAACATGATTTCTTAATGTCTAGTGACATATCAGGGAAAATGGAAAGTGATTAATTGAAATAAATTTCTTACATACAGCTCCTTTAATTATAGGGCTGTAACAATGTATCGCAATACAAAAAATGCAACATGTATCGTGGATAGTGACAATATATAGTGAGAATAAATTAAAGTTTTCTGAGTTTTAGTGTCAGTACTACATTTAACTGCTATATATAATGTATAATAATTCAATGGGGGAATATTTGTGGGTCCTGATGATGTCAGATGTCTGATGATGCCAGTGGCCTTTATTATTTAAATATATCTAGTCAGTGACAGAGATCAAGCATATTCATATTAAATAATTCAGTATTTTCAGCTTCAGAATCATGAATATTGTTATTCTGGCATCTCTATTGTCCTGTGCTTTGGGTTTCAGCACCAAGTCCAAGAATATTCATTCACACACACAATTTAATATCAAATTTAGCATTTTAATCAACTGTACATTTTTTGTTTACCTTTTATCATGTGTCTTGGAGTATCGCAATAATATGTATCGTGATATGTATCAAGTCGTGACATGAGCGAATCGTTACAGCCTTAATTATTCTGAACTTTTGACTGGTAGTGTGTTTATGTATATTTGCATCAGAAGTGAGTTTAAGTGCAGTCTGTGTAGGCGTCTGACTGAGTTTTGGAACAGAGCCTGAGCGAAGCACACAGCAGCTGTAGTGATGACTTCCAGACGCTGTCAGTGTGTGTGTGTGTGTGTGTGTGTGTGTGTGTGTGTGTGTGTGAGTGTGTGTCTATCACATAAATGCTGAAGCAGAGAAAGACAGCAGTGAAGCCAAGAAACGAGCACTATAGTGATCAGATCTGACAAACATCCTCACAGCGCTTTCAGTGTGTGTGTGTGTGTGTGTGTGTGTGTGTGTGTGTGTGTGTGTGTGTGATCCTCACAGCGCTTTCAGTGTGTGTGTGTGTGTGTGTGTGTGTGTGTGTCATCCTCACAGCGCTTTAAGAGAGAGAGAGAGAGAGAGTGTGTGTGTGTGTGTGTGTGTGTGTGTGTGTGTGTGTGTGTGTGTGTGTGTGTCATCCTCACAGCTCACGTTGTTTTACGCGGCTCCCCGGAGCTTCACTCTCATACCGAGAAAAACTTCTGTAACTCAATCAGCCCAGCCCTGCTGGTCAACCGTGTGTGTGTGTGTGTGTGTGTGTGTGTGTGTGTGTGATTGCACTTTGGCACTGGAATAATGAGAAACACACTCTTTCTCTGTTTCCATCAGGATATGCAGTGGAAAACGAGCCGCGGTGATTCATGGATGAGGACAGTGAAAATATTGGTTCCACACCAAGCATGTGATTTATGAGGGTGTAAAGCAGATCAACTGACAACATCTAGAACAATGGAAATGCATGAATAAAAGAGTCATATTCCTGAGAGAAACGACCTGCAATAATGGAGATATTTTTGGGATATATTCGCACTAGAGAATACAGAGAAATGTGGGTGGAATTTGTAGCGCCACCTACGGGTGGAATTGATTTGTGTTAAGCCTTCAGAATGTCTAAAGACAGAAGAAAACAACTACATTAGGAAAATACAGGCCAATTAAGTCACTGCCCAACACATTTACGTTGTGGCACGTTACTCTCCATGAATTTGAAGAACCGGCGGAGATAGCAGCGTTACCTAGATACTTCCTATGACAACACCCCTGTTGCAAGATGGCGGCGGTTTTGACGCATGCTTAGAACCCCAAGGCCACTTCTAGTGTATATATCTATGCCGATCACTAAGGAGAGGCTACGCAATTTAACCATAGACAGTAAAAGAAATGGACACAGCGACCCCGTAGACTTCAACGGAGAAAAGTGAAGTCAATTAGAAGCACTTACTTCCTGATTGCCAAGCGTACTGCGCCGGCACACACTGAACACTGAGCTCGACGACGTAGATGTGACGTAAGACACCTGTCTGACAGTGGTACGTCTTCTACTAGCTGTGCCAAGAGAAATCTGAATTCCTCAAAACGTTGTTGAAAATATGGGCTTCTCCCTTGACTTTATCGGACTTTATGCCTCCTCGTCCCCCCAATTGCCTCATAGACAGTAAAAGATTGCCTGTGAGCTTCTCCTCCTGTCTATACGGTAATTTCTCTATTGTGCGAAAGAGAGTCGCGTGTTATGACGCAATCGTTAGCCTGTTAAACTTCTTCTACGGGGCCATAACATAAGATACAAGGTAATGGAGCCTTTTATACATTGTCGTGTTTCTTTAGAAATAAATAATGGACAAATGGAGTCTTTAAACGCCTCAGATGTAAAGTTATTCGCTGTCAAAGTGACGCCAAAATGAATGGG
>JAULUF010000028.1:29920000-29950000 GCA_031834385.1 Semotilus atromaculatus
CTGTTTAAAGAGGAAGTAGTTGTGAAGGTGCTCCATGGTTGCAGACATCCAGCTTCATCTCAAAGCCCTTTGAAATGTAATATCTGTAAGTGAATGTTTTTTATTTAGTGAGTATTGTGAGTACTTTATTGTAATGTAGCATTTAATTCAGCATGTTTGTTACTTTTTTCTACTCAAGTTTGCAAAGTATTAATTAATGCTGTTGATGTACAACTGTATTGTTGTTGGTTATTTGTAGCGTGCTCATTTTGATGATTTATCTATTTTGTGAAATTCATGCTTGTGTGTTTTCTCTTCTTTGTAGTTTCACACTTTTCATGATTAAACTTCATAAATCGCATCTCCGTGGAATTTACTGTGGAAGTGTTGAGTGGCTGGATCAATTAAAACAGTGAGGCCAGTGACAAAATAATCAATAATTAAAAACTAAAATAATTGTAAGTATTTTATATATATATATAGTTTAAATAAAAATAACAATCCTGCCACTCAGGTTAGTGGATCAAGCTTATAAAGAAATATCTATCATTGTATAATGTGTAGCTCTTTAATTTTTCCAGAATGAGGAGTATGTCAAATATCCAATAAGAGAGTCAATGCAATATGCAATATGCAATAAGTCATGAGAGATGCAGTCACGTCTGTTTATTTTTATATAACGTGCTTAAGTTGCACATAAATGTTTATAAGCAAAAATAGATAGTGATTTCTGCTGGATCAGCAAGTGTGATGGAACTGAACAGTCATGATTCTCACGGCTGCAGTGTGTGTGTGTGTGTGTGTGTGTGTGTGTGTGTGTGTGTGTGTGATGATCGGGCTGGTGTCTTCCTGTTGTGGTGAAGAACACACAGGTTTTCTCTTCAGCGGCTCACCGCGACGGGTCATTTTCATCATGTGCTGATATATATCACATTATATATAACAGACTGAGACGAGACTGATAGACGAGCGTCTAGACACTCAACACACACGCTTTTTCCGAGCATTGTTTGCTGGCATTTAACAGGACTGAAAACAGGAAACCTGCCACATAACACACACACACACGCACATACTCACAAACACACTCACCAACACACACACACACACACACACTCACAAACACACACAAACACGCATTCATACACACACACACACACTCACAAACACACACACACACACACATACACACTCTCTCACACACACACATACACACACTCACACATACACTCTCACACACACAAACACACATACATACACACACACACTCACAAACACACACACACTTACACATCACACTCTCACACACACAAATATGCACACACACACATGCACACACTGACATACACACACTCACAAACACACTCTCTCACACACATACACACATTCTCACACACACACATACACACTCTCTCACACACACATACACACACTCACACATACACTCTCACACACACACATGCACACACTCACAAACACACATACACTCAAAAACACATACACACACTCACACATACACTCTCACACACACAAATATGCACACACACATGCACATACTCACACTCACAAACACACTCTCTCTCACACACATACACACATTCTCACACACACACACACTCTCTCACACACACTTACACACACACACACACACACACACACACACACATACTCTCTCACACACACAAATACACACACTAACACACACACACACACACTCACTCACACAAACACACACACACACACACACGCACATACACGCTCTCTCACACTCAGACATAAACTATACACACACATAATACAGGTCCTTCTCAAAAAATTAGCATATTGTGATAAAGTTTATTATTTTCCATAATGTAATGATAAAAATTAAACTTTCATATATTTTAGATTCATTGCACACCAACTGAAATATTTCAGGTCTTTTATTGTTTTAATACTGATGATTTTGGCATACAGCTCATGAAAACCCCAAATTCCTATCTCAAAAAATTAGCATATCATGAAAAGGTTCTCTAAACGAGCTATTAACCTAATCATCTGAATCAACTAATTAACTCTAAACACCTGCAGAAGATTCCTGAGGCTTTTAAAAACTCCCAGCCTGTTTCATTACTCAAAACCGCAATCATGGGTAAGGCTGCCGACCTGACTGCTGTCCAGAAGGCCATCATTGACACCCTCAAGCAAGAGGGTAAGACACAGAAAGAAATTTCTGAACAAATAGGCTGTTCCCAGAGTGCTGTATCAAGGCACCTCAGTGGGAAGTCTGTGGGAAGGAAAAAGTGTGGCAAAAAAGGCTGCACAACGAGAAGAGGTGAGCGGACCCTGAGGAAGATTGTGGAGAAGGACCGATACCAGACCTTGGGGGACCTGTGGAAGCAGTGGACTGAGTCTGGAGTAGAAACATCCAGAGCCACGGTGCACAGGCGTGTGCAGGACATGGGCTACAGGAGCCGCATTCCCCAGGTCAAGACACTTTTGAACCAGAAACAGCGGCAGAAGCGCCTGACCTGGGCTACAGAGAAGCAGCACTGGACTGTTGCTCAGTGGTCCAAAGTACTTTTTTCGGATGAAAGCAAATTTTGCATGTCATTCGGAAATCAAGGTGCCAGAGTCTGGAGGAAGACTGGGGAGAAGGAAATGCCAAAATGCCTGAAGTCCAGTGTCAAGTACCCACAGTCAGTGATGGTCTGGGGTGCCATGTCAGCTGCTGGTGTTGGTCCACTGTGTTTTATCAAGGGCAGGGTCAATGCAGCTAGCTATCAGGAGATTTTGGAGCACTTCATGCTTCCATCTGCTGAAAAGCTTTATGGAGATGAAGATTTCATTTTTCAGCACGACCTGGCACCTGCTCACAGTGCCAAAACCACTGGTAAATGGTTTACTGTGCTCAATTGGCCTGAGCTTGAACCCCATAGAGAATCTGTGGGATATTGTGAAGAGAAAGTTGAGAGACGCAAGACCCAACACTCTGGATGAGCTTAAGGCCGCTATCGAAGCATCCTGGGCCTCCATAACACCTCAGCAGTGCCAAGTATTGAGTGCATAACTGAACATAATTATTTGAAGGTTGACTTTTTTTGTATTAAAAACACTTCTTTTATTGGTCGGATGAAATATGCAAATTTTTTTAGATAGGAATTTTGGGTTTTCATGAGCTGTATGCCAAAATCATCAGTATTAAAACAATAAAAGACCTGAAATATTTCAGTTGGTGTGCAATGAATCTAAAATATATGAAAGTAAAATTTTTATCATTACATTATGGAAAATAATGAACTTTATCACAATATGCTAATTTTTTTAGAAGGACCTGTATATATACTCAAAACATATTTTACACACACTCACACACACACACACACACACACGCACTCACACACACACACACACACACACACACACACACACACACACAAATACTATATATACAAATATATTAACACATATTTCACACATACACACATACACATACATACACACTCTCTCACACACATACATACGCACACTCAATAAGTTCCCCAAACGCATGTGAAAGTGTCTCACTGCTTCAGATGTTATACATCATACAGAAGTCTGAGATTCTAGGGTTTCACAGACGAGGCTTAAACTAGTCCAGGACTAAAATGTGTGTGTGAGCTGTTTCACTGAAAGCAGATCTTAAAATACATCAGTGTCATTGTTCGTCTCAAGATGCACATCAGTAATGTGTTTTTCTAATGCACATTTATAAAAGCAACTTAAATGTCCTGTAACTGAACTAAGGCCTAACCCTGGCTTAATCTAAGCCTTGTCTGGGAAACCAGGCCTAAGGACAGATTTAGGTCAGATTTAGCATTAAATCGCAGAATGTTTCACTATGTTGTGTAAAACTTAAAATATCTGGACAGTTTGTTGTTTCATTGTGGAACATCATAGATTTTGAAGTATAAATTGCCAAACTATGAGCATCAAATGAGCTCCAGTAACATGACCCTGGAGCTGGAGATGGTTGTGCTTGTGCATCTGCACTGAGGATCCACCAGGTGGCGTCACAGACACATAAATCATCATTCTTGCAGTGGATAAATCATAGTGCTTTCAGACAGTTGTTTTCTATGAGTTTAATCAAATGTTATGTTTGAATATGCAAATGAGGCATCGTCTAATTAAATATTCACTAATTTGCATAAATGTGAACATTGGATAAATTCATGTTCATAATTCTTGTTTGATTTGTTGACATGTTAGTTAAAGGTTTTCTCTTTTTATCACTCCATAAATCAGAAAATACTGTGAAAATGTAGTCTATTAAAATTGACTAGTGCATGAAAAAAAATTATTGGAAAATGTTCTACGTTTTGCTAATTTTATGTTATGAAAATGTTATTTCTGAACGTTCAAAACGTCTAGATTTTTGAATGTTTCTCTTGGTAATGTGAACGATAAGGAAACATTGTATCATTCTTCAAACATTATGAGAACGTTACTTTTGAATGTTCTCTGGACGTTCTGAAACAAGTAGCAACATTGAAAAAAATTACATTCGTCCAACTAAGACATTTCCCCCCAAAAAGTAAATTGTTGATTTATTTATTTCTTACTAGTTGAAAATCCAGTTTCACGTTCCAGAATACAATTCTTACTTGTAAAAATCATATTTTTTATATATAAATGATTGTTTGGTTAATAGTTCAAATGTCTGTTCTTGATATCAACCATTGAATTGCTACTAGTAAAAAATCAATAATTCGATTGTCACTAGTGACAATGTTAATTTCTGATATCATGAATGTGATTGTTACTAGTAAGAATGCCATCTTAGATTCCTGAAATTACTCTCCTAATTATTGATATCAGAAATGCATTTACAGATATCAAGAATGAACATTTCCGCTATTGACAATTGAGTTCTTTATATCAGGAATTTATATTTTTACTAGTAACCGTCACCGTGTAATTGTTGTTATCAAAAGTTATGATTTATTTAGTAAGAACTTTATTTCTGAAATGGGAAATTGGAATTTCAACTAATAAGAAATCAATTCTTGATTTCAACAATTGAATTCGAATGGCAGCCTATGGTGACATTTAAATACAATATCAATATCAAGAATTAACATTTTTACTATAGTGAAAACTGAATTCTTGATATCAACAATTCGTATCCTGGGAATGAATAAAAGTCAAAACGGCTTGCCATATAGTGTTATTATTCATATCAATTCAGTTAAAGTTTTGTTCTGATAGTTCCAGTGCAGTCAGATCAATAATACTCACTTAATAATGTTGGTTTATTACTAGAAATTACGATTTAATAAAATGTACCCAACGTTTTTGGAAAATAACCCAACATCATGACCTAATATGTGTAACCCAACGGTTGGGTTAAAAATATATATAACCTTAACGTTTTTGTAAAAAAAAATCCAACATAGTGACCCAATATGTGTAACCCAATGGCTGGGTTAAAAAAAAGAACCTTAACGTTTTTGTAAAAAAATTCCAACATAGTGACCCAATATGTGTAACCCAATGGTTGGGTTAAAAAAAAGAACACTACCTTTTTGGAGAATAACCCTACATAGTGACCCAATATGTGTAACCCAATGGTTGGGTTAAAAAAAGAACCTTAATGTTTTTGGAAAAAATAATTCAACATAGTAACCGAATATGTATAACCCAATGGTTTGGTTAAAAAAAGAACCTTAATGTTTTTGGAAAAAATAATTCAACATAGTAACCGAATATGTGTAACCCAATGGTTGGGTTAAAAAAAGAACCTTAATGTTTTTGGAAAAAATAATTCAACATAGTAACCGAATTTGTATAACCCAATGCTTTGGTTAAAAAAACCGTTCCCAACGTTTTTGGAAAATAACCTAACATATAGTGACCCAAAAAATAGCCCAACATTTTTACTGTGCAGCTATTACTGACTAAATGTCTTTTAATGGTTATTGTTCGAACATATAAAACAGACTCAATCTCTCTGTCTGATGAGCGTGCCAGAAGAGCCTGTTGTTCATCTCTGGTCCTGCTGAACTGCTGGTTTCACCTGATCACACTGTAATTACAGAGGGAATTTACCGCCCTGGAACGAGGCGATGGACATTCCTGGAGCAGATGAAGCTCTGCTGTGGATCCGGTGTGACCCGAGGCTGATTCCTGATCCCTCACACATTCTGTTCACCACCGTTTAAACCATCAGTTCCAGCTGAGAGCTTAACGTCAAGCCTTCCTCCAATACACATCGGAATTTGTGCCTTCAACACATCAGAAAGATGTTGAGATACCGAGAGGACCACTTAACGTTCCTCAAGTGTGAAGTGAAGAACGTGAGCGCCGACACTTCAGAACGTCAAACTAATCGAGTCTTCAGACAAACCCGATCCTTCACCCGACCTGCGGATTCTCACGGCACACACAAGAATGTTTGGAATGTTAAAAACATTATTTCTGAACGTCCAGTTTTAAACACTTTTGTCTTGGTTATGTGAACATTAGTACAGGTGAAACTCGGAAAATCTGAATATCGTGCAAAAGTTATAATTTGGATGATTATGGCTTACAGCTTATGAAAACCCGAAAATCTCAGAAAATTTGTGGAAAATTTCAGAAAATTTGAATATTACATGAAATCAATAAAAAAAAATAGGATTTTAAATACAGAAATGTCGGCCCTCTGAAAAGTATAATCATGCATATGTATATAGTTATATATACTAAATATATTAGTTTCACCTTTTAATTTGAATTACTGAAATACATGAACTTTTGCACCATATTCAAATTTTTTAGCGTTTCACCTGTAAGTGAACATTCCATTTTATAATTTTTCAAACGTTACTTTTGAATGTTCTCTGATTTACATTTAAAAAACATTAGATGAACGTCCAACTAAAACAAATTATGTTGATGAAATTATGTTTTTGGTAAACATTTTAGAACATTATTAACCCCTAAACTGCCACAATCTTTTTATCGCCTTTTTTCATATCACATATTTTAGTAATCAATATATATTTATAACTTTATTACAGGCTCTAGGCCCAACAACAGGACATACACCACACAAAAAAAATATATATATAAAATAGTTATCATTAGAAAGCTTACGAACTCAAAACTTATCCTGTGATGGAAAATCTATTCTGTCACCATGGAAACGGTGCTCAAAATTTCTATTAGCGGGCTCCTCTCCTAGTGGGCATGTTTCATATTACAGAATTAATTTTAACTACTTTATTATCACAACCTTTTCTAATCTTTGCAAAACACATATCGTCAGAAAGGCCGGAGTCTCAAGGTTTCATATTTTGTGATAGAAGGGATATTTGGACAGAAATGTATTAATTTATTACAGGAGAATGCATTAAAACTAAATTCAATACAATGTGGGTTACACCCGGTGGATATTTTTGGTACAGCACCTAAACAAAATCTCATGGGAACTTCAATTTTTGTGATATCAACTTTAAATTTGAAACACAACTTGGTTATACATATGGCTTGGATTTTTTAAAAATTTTATAGTAAAAATTATTTAGTAAAATATTATATAAAATTAAATATTTAGTACAGTACATCTGATTTCCATAACTTTTTTAAATAAGTTCTTTTACTTGTTTAATGTCTTCTTTAAAATATAGGTCTATATTTCAAAGTATTCTTAAATTTAAGTTTGGATAGTGCATTTTACGTATATTCTCAAAAAGGGTTAAAGACCAGATACTTTGTACGAACGTTCTATTAACGTTGCTAGAAGAACGTTTGTTCATAACTTTGAGAGAATCTTGAGAATGTTCCCATTTAGCTGGGATGATGCTCAGTTTGGCTGTACGCAAATGTTTTACTATCCTTATACTCAGTTTAGTGAGTCATTCAAACCCTCTGGAGTTAAAACTCAACTTGTGCAATAATTATTTCTCATATGAATGCATTTCTTAAGAGTGCACACAACACTTTGTTGATGCAAGGCCCCTGAATTTCATAAAAAATGTGTGTGAAGATGCAAAATGGCACGATTCTTACTTTCTTTAGAATAATGTCACTGATGAATCATTCACGCTAAGACCAGGAACACGAGTCTTACTGTGAAATGCATGAGAAATGCCTTTTTTTTTTTTTTTTTTTTTGCACGTTTATTTGATTTCGTTCATCAATATCATGGGCATTTGACAGAAATAATAGCAGCATATATTTTTTTCCTGGTTTTGCAACTTAAAAACCAGCCAGATGGACCATAATCTTTTAGTTCCAATATGCAGAACAAATGCAGAACGCACAGAACCTGGTGTTTTTCTCACGCTTCGAGGTCTAGAACACAACAAGATGGTGCCGTGACCCTGAAGTGTGTTTGTACAGTTTCCTCTCTCTGAGAACCGTCACTGCAGAAACAGGAAAACAACACGTCGCTGGTTCCCATGAAGACAGTGATTGATGTGATGTTTGTTGTGCTGCTGTGCGAATGTTTCGAGGTAAAAAATCACCCGTTTAATGGCGATCAGTATCAGCGTCCCATGAAACTCAGAACTCGCTGACCCCTGACGTCTGCGCTGCCACATTCTTCAACTACTAGTTTAGTCTGTCGCATAATCTGCTGTTCGCCTTCAACCTGCTAAATGAAGCGTCTCACTGAAGCTATTCAAACAGCGCTCGAGAAACAGAACTGAGGAACTTGTTTATGAGCTTTAGGTTGGTGAGAATGCCCGTTTGGATGCATTTGAAGCGTGGCTTTCGGTCGCAGTGGATTGTTTGTCTTAGTGTGAGAACAGATGATTTTAAACTATTTCTGTGTGAGTTTTTCCTGATTGCACAATCTCCTGGCACACATGCCACTGTACTGGGGGGTAAAAGCCTGAAATTTATGGCTGAATGTTTCAAATAAAACTCAGCTCGACAATGAGAAACCACATCACTGCACTGCTTTCATTCAGAGAGCAAATCACAATAATTTACCTTAAGAAATTATGCAAAATGCAGCTTACATTGCATTTGGTTATGTTCAGAATAGTACCTTATGTTTGCAGTATGTCAGTCTTGTATGTGCACATAATAACAAGGTAACATGTTCATTTGCAATATATAATATGCAATAAGCTTTTGTTCCTTGCTTTGCATGCAAAAAAATTGCAACCTAACATCTGGGGATGCACAATATATCGGCCACATTGTCGGTATCGGCTAAATATATGATCATTTTTAATGTTATCGTTATCGGCCTGGTAAATAAATTTGGCCGATATATTAAAGCCGATAAATAATGTATTATTTCCTTCAGTTGAGACACTTCAGATGCGCACTGTTCAACATGATGATTTTAAATTGCTTGAAATATGATTGTATTCATTTAAGGAAAATACAGTTCAGTGCAACGCAAGTCTGTCATATAGGCTACATAACATTATAATGAGAACGTTATAATTGTGTGCTTGGGACATAAGTTGGGTAAGTTTTTGTTTGGACTTTCAAAAATTACATATAAATGTGGATTTAGATTTATCGGCCAATACATCGGTTATCGGCTTTCAAATATCAATGTTCAATGTTCATATTGGGGCATCCCTACTAACATCCAAATTTAACTGGTTTTATTCAAGTCAAAGATATTATTTAACCTCACGGAATAAACCTAAATACATAATTTGTACCAACAAAACAATTGTTTATGGGGTGGAAATAGCTTTTTACAGTGTGTAAATAACCAAAGCACTGAATGAAATACTGTATCCCAGAATGCAGAGTGCGTGTGTGTGCGTGTGCGCGCACGTGTGTGTGTGTGTGTGTGTGTGTGTGTGTGTGTGTGTGTGTGTGTGTGTGTGTGACGAATGATCCAGAAAGAAAATCCAACTTGATTTGAACAGACTCCCGTATGTGTTCACACAAAGTTGGATTAAAAATGCTAAATGACCACATTTAGTGCTCCAGATTCTTCTTAAAAATAAGTTTTTTCTTGATTATCTGAACGTTAAATTCCATTGTATCATTACGTTACTTTTGGATGTTCTCTGAAACAAGTAGCAACTTTTAAAAAACATTACATGAACTAAAAAGTTTCAGAAAAAGTTCCATGAATGATGTAAAGTTTTGAGAACATTATTAAAGAGCTTTTGAATGAACGTAATGTTACTGGTTTGTTCATAACTTTGAGAGAACGTACTGACAACATTCCCTGGGAATCTGAACATTTAAAAACCAAACACATACTATAAAAACCTCTGTTTTGTTAATAAATGTTGTCTGACCTATAGTCATGTGTCGTGTTAGTCGACGGCAGTGTGTGTGTCGTGACGTGAGGAAGTGCTGCAGGATCTCCGGCTCTCCGGCTGAGATAAGGTGAAGGATTGAGTTATATGAGTGAGAGTCGAGCTTCACGTCGAGTGCAGGACACACACTTCACCAACATCTCAAAGCTCTTCTCCTGCGCATGTCAGACCTGCAGTTATCTGGAGCGATAGAGTCATCAGTCACACACACACCACGACCTCTGACCTCTTCTCTGATGATGCTACGGGTCAAGTTTCCACCTCTGTGTCAAAGGTCACGGGGTCAGAGAGCACAGGAGCCTTTTGTGGAGGGACAAATGTCTTCATTATTATAGTTAAGCTTCACCTCAATGTTGCTTGAAATAAATGCAACCATCACTAGTATTTATTATACAGTTTAGAGTTACAGGGACAGTGCACATTAATAAACCTTCATATAAATGTGCCGTGATGTAAATACATGTGAAACTCGAAAAATTTTAATATCGTGCAAAAGTTATAATTTTGATGATTATGAAAACTCAAAATCTCAGAATATTAGATATTACATGAAATCAATTTTAAAAAAAATTTAAATACAGAAATGTCAGCCCTCTGAAAAGTATAATCATGCATATATAGTTACTAAATATATTAGTTTAACCTTTAATGTGAATTACTGAAATACATGAACTTTTGCACGATATTTGAATTTTTCGGGTTTCACCTGTAGTCCCTGGACAGGTGTAATGTCAGATAAAATACATTAAAACAAATCAACAATACTTATACATACAGTAAATCACGTTTCATAAGAATACATAAAGTACATTAAAAAAAGGACAGCAAAACATAAAACAAGACAAAGCAAGCACTAGTGCTATTACTCATCAAACCGCTTGTGTTAAAGGCAACACTTGATCCATAATACTAACACATTCTCTTCTAGTCTATTCTATTTATTAAAAAATAAAGTACATGTACGGCATTAGATTAAACTGGGAAGGGTCACAGCACTTGCTCATTGTTAGTTTCACTGCTTCTATTGCTCTCGTTTGTAAGTCGCTTTGGATAAAAGCGTCTGCTAAATGAATGAATGTAGAGTTGAGTGTGTACGTGCTTCAGAAATGAATGATGTCTTTTGTGCCGCTACTTTCCCAGCGAGCGTTTAAAAGACGTCTAATATCCGTCCAAACATCCCAGACGTCTAAAACGAGGCCGAGTTTGGGCTGTCAGTGAACATGAAGACACGTAACCAGAGCCCAAGAATACAGTCATCAATTAGAAAACATGTCAAAGAAATGAAACTAAACTTGAAATCTCTGTTGACTTAGCTTACATGGTGGAATATCATACATCTCGCAAGTTATTCAAGCAAAAACGACATGTAACCAAATTCAAAGTGTGTTCCTCACAGCCGGACTACATCCGGTCTATATTAACCTGAAGGATTTTTCTCGCAATACAAGGAAAGCACTATTGGAAAACCTGTCGTGTCAGCACCTGTGTATGTAAATATGACTTTTAGTGATGCTTTATAGTAATCTTGGTATGATTTACTTGGACTGATGGTTGTAATGGGGAATGGCTGAATTAATTAATTAATAGTTGTATTTAAGTGACTAATTACATTTTATATTGTAACCAGTCTAAACCCCTGTAACCAGTCTAAACCACTGTAACCAGTCCACTGCAACCAGTCTAAACCACTGTAACCAGTCTAAACCCCTGTAACCAGTCTAAACCACTGTAACCAGTCCACTGTAACCAGTCTAAACCACTGTAACCAGTCTAAACCACTGTAACCAGTCTAAACCACTGTAACCAGTCTAAACCCCTGTAACCAGTCCACTGTAACCAGTCCACTGTAACCAGTCTAAACCCCTGTAACCAGTCTAAACCACTGTAACCAGTCTAAACCCCTGTAACCAGTCTAAACCACTGTAACCAGTCCACTGTAACCAGTCTAAACCACTGTAACCAGTCTAAACCCCTGTAACCAGTCTAAACCACTGTAACCAGTCCACTGTAACCAGTCTAAACCACTGTAACCAGTCTAAACCACTGTAACCAGTCTAAACCACTGTAACCAGTCTAAACCCCTGTAACCAGTCTAAACCACTGTAACCAGTCCACTGTAACCAGTCTAAACCACTGTAACCAGTCTAAACCCCTGTAACCAGTCTAAACCACTGTAACCAGTCCACTGTAACCAGTCTAAACCACTGTAACCAGTCCACTGTAACCAGTCTAAACCACTGTAACCAGTCTAAACCCCTGTAACCAGTTTAAACCACTGTAACCAGTCCACTGTAACCAGTCTAAACCACTGTAACCAGTCCACTGTAACCAGTCTAAACCACTGTAACCAGTCCACTGTAACCAGTCTAAACCACTGTAACCAGTCCACTGTAACCAGTCTAAACCACTGTAACCAGTCTAAACCACTGTAACCAGTCCACTGTAACCAGTCTAAACCACTGTAACCAGTCTAAAACACTGTAACCAGTCTAAACCACTGTAACCCGTCTAAACCACTGTAACCAGTTCACTGTAACCAGTCTAAACCACTGTAACCAGTCTAAACCCCTGTAACCAGTCCACTGTAACCAGTCTAAACCACTGTAACCAGTCCACTGTAACCAGTCTAAAACACTGTAACCAGTCCACTGTAACCAGTCTAAAACACTGTAACCAGTCCACTGTAACCAGTCTAAACCACTGTAACCAGTCTAAAACACTGTAACCAGTCTAAACCCCTGTAACCCGTCTAAACCACTGTAACCAGTCTAAACCACTGTAACCAGTCTAAACCCCTGTAACCCGTCTAAACCACTGTAACCAGTCCACTGTAACCAGTCTAAAACACTGTAACCAGTCTAAACCACTGTAACCAGTCTAAACCCCTGTAACCAGTCTAAACCACTGTAACCAGTCCACTGTAACCAGTCTAAACCACTGTAACCAGTCTAAACCACTGTAACCAGTCTAAACCACTGTAACCAGTCTAAACCACTGTAACCAGTCCACTGTAACCAGTCTAAACCACTGTAACCAGTCTAAACCCCTGTAACCAGTCTAAACCACTGTAACCAGTCCACTGTAACCAGTCTAAACCACTGTAACCAGTCCACTGTAACCAGTCTAAACCACTGTAACCAGTCTAAACCCCTGTAACCAGTTTAAACCACTGTAACCAGTCCACTGTAACCAGTCTAAACCACTGTAACCAGTCCACTGTAACCAGTCTAAACCACTGTAACCAGTCCACTGTAACCAGTCTAAACCACTGTAACCAGTCTAAACCACTGTAACCAGTCCACTGTAACCAGTCTAAACCACTGTAACCAGTCTAAAACACTGTAACCAGTCTAAACCACTGTAACCCGTCTAAACCACTGTAACCAGTTCACTGTAACCAGTCTAAACCACTGTAACCAGTCTAAACCCCTGTAACCAGTCCACTGTAACCAGTCTAAACCACTGTAACCAGTCCACTGTAACCAGTCTAAAACACTGTAACCAGTCCACTGTAACCAGTCTAAAACACTGTAACCAGTCCACTGTAACCAGTCTAAACCACTGTAACCAGTCTAAAACACTGTAACCAGTCTAAACCCCTGTAACCCGTCTAAACCACTGTAACCAGTCTAAACCACTGTAACCAGTCTAAACCCCTGTAACCCGTCTAAACCACTGTAACCAGTCCACTGTAACCAGTCTAAAACACTGTAACCAGTCTAAAACACTGTAACCAGTCTAAACCACTGTAACCAGTCTAAACCACTGTAACCAGTCTAAAACACTGTAACCAGTCTAAACCCCTGTAACCCGTCTAAACCACTGTAACCAGTCCACTGTAACCAGTCTAAAACACTGTAACCAGTCCACTGTAACCAGTCTAAACCACTGTAACCAGTCTAAAACACTGTAACCAGTCTAAACCCCTGTAACCCGTCTAAACCACTGTAACCAGTCCACTGTAACCAGTCTAAAACACTGTAACCAGTCTAAACCACTGTAACCAGTCTAAACCACTGTAACCAGTCCACTGTAACCAGTCTAAACCACTGTAACCAGTCTAAACCACTGTAACCAGTCTAAACCACTGTAACCAGTCTAAACCACTGTAACCAGTCTAAACCACTGTAACCAGTTCACTGTAACCAGTCTAAACCACTGTAACCAGTCCACTGTAACCAGTCTAAACCACTGTAACCAGTCTAAACCACTGTAACCCGTCTAAACCACTGTAACCAGTTCACTGTAACCAGTCTAAACCACTGTAACCTTTGAGCAGCGTTGGGGAAGTTACTTTATGCATTTCAATATTGCGTTACTCTTAAAAAGTAACTAATTGCGTTACTTAGTTACTTTTCATGAAAAGTAATGCGTTACTTTTTCACACTTGCTTCTTTTTCACCTGTGCTGGACTTGTTTTTTAATAACAAAGTTCTATTCAAAGTTCACAAGTTCTATTTTTGGCTAATGTTAAGGCCCTTTCACACCAAAAGTTAAATGAATAAGCCTAGTAAATGCATATGCAGGGGAAACTCGAAAAATTTGAATATCGTGCAAAAGTTATAATTTTGATGATTATGGCTTACAGCTTATGAAAACCACAAATTCAAAATCTCAGAAAATTAGAATATTACATGAAATCGATAAAAAAAATAGGATTTTAAATACAGAAATGTCAGCCCTCTGAAAAGTATAATCATGCATATGCATATAGTTATATATACTAAATATATGTTTTAAGTTTTAACGTGAATTACTGAAATACACAAACTTTTGCACAATATTCAAATTTTTCGAGTTTCACCTGTAATATATGCGTGTACAATAAACCTTTCAGCTGCTGTCATTCTGGATTAAAGAACTATAGGATACAAGAGAAGTTGTTCAATACTCTTATTTCTAAATCTAATCTAGTGATCTGTTTGTGTTATTCATATGGTTGAATTGGATCATTAAAGGTCAGCAGCAAAGACATTGGTTAATAAAGTGAGATTAAATACATAAAGTATATTTGTGTGAGTTCTATAATACATTATAAGTTTTATTACATTATAAGTATAATACATATATTAAGTTTTGCTTAAAATTCTGAGATTGCATTTGAATGTTTTGATCATTTTGAGGATGTTTTTGTTCACGTGAGATGAGTAAATGCATGCTCACATAAAATAACCATCGTTTACACACAGCGCGCGCGTACACACACACACACACACACACACACACACACACAAAACAGCTCCTCACCTTATTTCTCTCAACATGTGGACAGGAGAGGTCAATAAATGTGAAAAAGTAACTAGCGTTGAAAAAGTAATGTGTTACTTTACTAGTTACTTGAAAAAGTAATCTGATTATGTAACTCAAGTTACTTGTAATGAGTTCCACACAACACTGCTTTTGAAGGATATAATTTAAGAATGATGCATAATTTCAGTTCAGTAAATAAACACTGTGTTCTAATCAATCAATTTCTGGCCATAAACCTCAGAAATAGACTTGTGTCTGAACTCACTATCTTTTCTTCCGTATATAGTGATGCACATCTGAGTGTAATTATTGAAAAAGAAAAAGTAGGGCGGGGCTTGGGTTCTATGCATCAGTTGTTGATTGGATGTTGAGATGTGGGCGTGGTACTCTCTCAGGGGCGGGGCTTAAGTGCACTTGTCGCTAGTTGATTGACGCTTGACTGGATTAAACATTACAAACTGAAACGTATGAATTGTTCACGGTAAAATGTATATTATAACATGCATTTAGAAAACATTTATGGTGGATATTCAGTTTAATGCCGAAACTTACTTTTATATTGAGGCTCGCTCGCTGTTATTTTGTGAGGTACTGGATTGTGATAGTGCAACTATTTGAGTGAGCATTGGACTGAGCACTATCATTTATTTTAAAATAAGAACCTGAAATCTGAAGAGAGCACCAGACTCGATTAACAGTGACTATAATCAACATTAACAAAGAAATGCACAGAGACGGACAGACAGACAGATCAGCAAGAGACATGAATGAATAATTAATGAATGTCCCAGTGTTTGTTCAGACAGATTTTACACGAGAAACGGACCTGAACTTTCTCTCATGTAGGAGAGGAGATGAAACCGGAACTTTGCGACGAGCCTCATGAATCAGAGGATGTTTTGAAAAAAGTTCATTTTGCATTCATTATGTTCACATCATAATTCCTCTATCTGTGTCCCATCATGCATATGTTCCCTATAGGTACTGTATAAGAACTGTTGCTTCATTCATTCATCCATCTGTTCCTTTCGCTGCTTGTGATTGGACGAGCTCCACGGCAATCCTCACCAGGGGGCGTGGCTATGATGTCTCTCTCCATGTAACGCGTGTTTGAGAATCAGTTTGAGTGTTAGTGATTCAGTGACAAGGACAGACTCATCATCCTCATCATCATCATCACAATTACTGTACCAGCTTTACGAACACATTTCACTTACTGGAAACTTCTATCATTCCCAGCGAGGATCGTAACACTGAAAGTGAATTGGAAGTTTGTTGAACACTTCTGGATTTATTGTGGAGTTGCGCATCTGGAGGTTTGTGTTTGAGACGCTCGAGACTCTGTAAACTTCACCAAAGCGCGTCACAATGTGTCAAAAGAGCGTGTTGTGCTTTTTGAGTGTGTTTGGGTTCTGCGCTCTGGCGTTCGGGGCTCGTGAATGCGCACCGTGCGCGCTCCGCTCGTGCCCGCTCCTGAGCGCGCTCGGGTGTGGTTCTGGCCGGGTTCTGGCCCGTGACCCGTGCGGGTGCTGTGACCAGTGCTCTCGGCTCGAGCTCGAGCTGTGTGGAGGACCGGACTGGACTCTGGGTTACTGCGGATCCGGACTCACCTGTGCCGCGCGCAACAGAACCGGACCCGCGCTCGTACCTGAGACAGGTGTCTGCAGAGGTCAGTGACGCGCACGAGCTTTCCCTTCAACATGACACTCGATGCAAGTGTGTATACAGTATATAACACCTCTCATGATGAAGATGAGGAGGAGTAGGCTATGATTGTGGATTTAGATTAAATTAGTGAAAAGTTGTGTTTTTCTGAGCCGGTTTGTGACACCAAGATACTTTGAAAAATACCATGCTAAATGTCTAAAAACATTTTATTGCCACAGTACCATACCCAAAAGATTATAGTATTGCCATGGTAAATGCCTAAAAACATGGTATTGTCATAATAACATGTCCAAATAGTACAGTATAGTATTTCCATGGTACTGTACATGTCCAAAAGACCATTGGTAAAACTGTACTTTTTAGTGGAGAGACAGTTACACTTATTTTGATTCCCATTTTACCATGAGGTTTATAATGTCCAAATTGTCTGATAATCAAGAACAAGTTATTCCTAAGATTTTCTCAGTCATCTTATATCAGTCTAACATTTCATTCAGTTGATACTGTAAATAGTGGCGCTGATGAAACTGCAGGGGATGATCGACTCAGTGTCCTGGGATTTGATGTATGATGTGATATTAGGCTCTTTTCCAAGAGTTTCGTACGGAAAGGGTCATAATGCCTGACCGGAGCTGGACTTTCTCTGTGTCTAAACACTCGGATTGCTCCAGACGGCTGAGTGAAAGCAGAAGTGAGTCTCTGGGAAGCTTCTGGAGCTCAGTTACCCCTCGTCTTCATCTTCCTCCTGTGGGGTCTGGGATTCATCCCAAGGGACCGTGTCCTTGATTAGGCTTTATTTACAAGTGAGTGTTAAGGGTTAATCCCTGGCCGGTGCGTATGAATGAGTCTGGTTTAACAGATGCAGGGATTGAGTTTGTTTCTCAATCCTCAAATCAGCATCTGAAAGACCAGAAGTATTCGAGTAAAAAGCCTGAGAGTCATTTCACTGCTGATTTGAAGTTTTTCTCCATGTGGAAGTTTAAGCGATCATTAGAAAGAAAATATGAGCATGTCAAAAAATGTAGGTTAAATAATGATAGTCGTTTTCCTGCCACTGATTATCCAGCATCTCTTTATCACAGTAATACATTATTCATGATTGTCATCATTAATTATAATTACCCCCCCTCCCCTCTATTAGCAGAGAAATTAATGAGGTTATTTATATTCAGACATGGCTGAAGGCATATAGATAGAAGGTGTGGAAATGAAAAGAGCTTGTTGAATATTGTCTGTCTTTTTTGGGGTACATCCAGTTGCATTGTTCTCATGCACTCGTAGCAATAAATACTGGCATCTTTAACATCCATAGATCCTTTAAAGGTTATTTAGAAAATGTAAATGTTCTTAACACAAAAAAAAAAATTAGTATTTTAAGAGCTGACCACTGGAAAGTCCCTGACACAAAAGAATATATTATATGGCATTGCTGCACAAAAATCAAATGAATTTTTAATGTAGATTTCCTTTATGTAGTGTGAGCACATTTGTGCTGCATTTATGGAAAATAAAGAATGCTACATTTCTGCAGGGTTTCGTTTATTTTGCTCTACAAACAAAAACTTGCAAAAATGCTAATTACATCATCAGTACTGCATATTTAATAAAGGGATGCACAATATATGTTCATTTTTAATGTTATTTATTGATTAGAAAATGGCCGATAAAGCCAAAACATTATGTATTATTTCCTCTCATGAGACACTTCAGATGCGATTGTTCAACATGATGGTTTTAAATTTCTTTGAAATCACTTCAAAAAAGGAATTATAAAATTAAAAAATTATAAATAAATAAAATATGTAAAATTATAATGAGAACATTATAATTGTGTGTTTGTGACATGGATTTTAATGGTGAGACTTGTGTTTTTGTAATCAGGCTCTCCAAAATGATATACAATTTGTATTTAGATTCATCAGTCAATATATCGGTTATCATCGGCTTTCAAACATAAAGAATTATCGGTTATCGGTATCGGCCAAAATGTTCATATTGGTTTCATATTGTTATTTCTGTAGGACTAGAGTCTCCAAACAGAATAATGACTGTTATCTAACAGGTTTCCCAAAACACCAGTCCGGTATGAAGCTGTAATAGCGGCCCAATGACACTCGTTTAGTCTCGCCTATCAGGCGTTCTCCTCGTCAGTATCGTTATCAGTCCCTGATGGCAGTGTCTCCTCTATCGTTCTGAACGCCAACACAAAACGCCTCCATGTCCTTCAGTTTGTGAGATTAAATATCAGCTTCCCACATTTGACCCGCAGCGATTACACGAGAAACGACAACAACGTAACATGTTTGCAAACTGATTAAACTAGTTATCATGTGGACTTTAGATAGCAGCGCTAGACCAGACTGTTTTTATTACAGACTAGTCTGTGTTTAGCAAGTACGTTTCTCTTAGTTTGGCCATAATGCCATACCCAGAACTTTTTACACTTACTTCAAATCCCTTTTTGTTACTATGATTATTAAGTTGTCAAATAATTATGAATTAGACTTTTGACTTTCCCATGTTTCTGGATCCTATGTTGGCTCTGTTTGGAGACCCGTGCTGATGAACAGAACCGGTGTGTGATTCGCAGACGTGAACAGATGTGCTTTGTGGGCGCATGCTACAAAAAGCGTTTGGGGTCGTGTGAAAATATGAAAATATCCTCGCAGGAAGTGTTGATATGCAAGACGTTGGCGGAGCGGATCATTCCGAGGTGAGCGGAAATAATAGGGAAGGTTTTGGCAGGATCATTCGATCCTGGTTTGAAAAGCCTGTGTGTGATGGCGATGCCTGCGTGAGAACACACACCACGTGGTTTTCCACAAACGGGACGTTTCTGTGCCAAATGCACCAATATCTGCTCCTTTGCTTTCAGTACTCAGTCATGTGGAAGAATGTGGTTACTGTACTAACCAGGACTGTTCAATTTAGACCTCATAATGCATCAAAAAACACTTATCTCAAATGTTTCTCCAGCATTGAGATCAGTGGGAGAGCAAAAACTTCAGAGAGAGAGAGAGAGAGAGAGTGTGTGTGTGTGTGTGTGAGAGAACATGATGGTTATTTTAGTTCTAGACAAACAGTTTTGTGCTTTATGAAGCCTTTTCCTGCAGCGCAGAGATCTCGATGTCCACATATCCTCTCACTGTAGGATTCATTTGTGTCTGTTTTTATATTTCATCTCAGGAATTGTAGAATAGAAACACATCTCTCTCAGCAAACAGGGAACGTTCTGTCAAAGTTATGAACAAATATTCTTCCAGTAACATTTATCTGCAATGCACGTACACACCGTAAAGTGATGATTGACATTGTGTTTGGTGTCCGCTATTCTGACCAAAGAAATATTTCATATTTATATGTTCAACAGTTTTAACTGAAGCACAGTCAACTTTCACATGACTTTCACATCCATATGTCATCGAGTTTACTAAAGTTATTACTCGAGTTATTAAAGTGAGCTGGGGCGGGTCGCGATATTTTGGTCTTATTTTCATTTGTATTTATTTCAGTTTATTGTTGGCTTGTTCTTGGTCGCTGTTTTTATAGCAAGATCTGGCAACACACGTTTAAACCTCACTCCCCTAATCTCAAGACATGCTGGCAACTGATGCTAGATACTGCAGTTTGTATCTGTACCTGTAGTCAATCATTTTATCCCTTAAAACTCATCTCTGATCACCAGAATGACATATCTAAACGTTTTTTCCTGGGGAAAAAACATTAATTCATGCCTTCAAATAGCTTGAATGTAACTCGACACCCTTACCTCATTTAATATGCGTGGTTCTATGAATCTGCAAATGAGCCCCGCCTCCACTCACTCAGAGATCCACTGGTTGACGATCACACGTTGATCTGATTGGTCGTTTGTGACGTCAGAAACACCAGCGATTTCACACCGTGTTTTTGAGACTGTCTTTGGTTCACTGCAGTTTTAAGCAGAAAATACTCAGCAATGCTGTCGACTTATGAACTTACACATGTGTGTCTTAAAGCGTATTAAAAACACCACATAGACATATAAACAACATTTAAAAGCAGGTTTTTCACCACAGGGGGACTTTAACCGTTGCTACTTTGTTTCAGAATGTTCATTCAAATGTAACATTCCCACAGTGTTTAGATAAAACGGAATGTTCGCATAACCAAGAAAAAACGATTTGACCTTTTGAACGTCCCGAAAACATTGAGAAAAAGGGAATGCTAGAACATTGCTAGAACACATTTCTGTGAGCTGGGCTGTTATGTGTCCTAAACAGTTTCTTCTGGTTTGTTTGGTGGGTTTGTGAGCCAAGCCCCAG
Organism: Semotilus atromaculatus; assembly: GCA_031834385.1. Lineage (NCBI taxonomy): Eukaryota > Metazoa > Chordata > Actinopteri > Cypriniformes > Leuciscidae > Semotilus > Semotilus atromaculatus. Next base: position 29,941,449 of record JAULUF010000028.1, read on the forward strand.
GAGAGCATCACGGGGGACATTAGGAGCCGCCGAAGCCGTTTGTCTTTGTTTATTCACATGTGTCGGGCTGGGGGGTCTTCAGGAGAACCTGACGTCGATACTCCAAACTTATTTAACACACATGCGGCTGGAAGAGGGAAACACACAGATGCATGTGAAGGGCAATGAGAGGCAGTGAGACTCAGAAAGACTCAGGCTACGTCTACATTAATCCGGATACATTTTTTAACGATGTCTAAAAACGCTCTCCTTCCACACTAGCGGTAACGTTAAATTCATGCGCAATTGTTCTGACAGGATCATCTTATTTAGCAAAATATCTCAGCATTCACTGATGCGTCCAGGTCGCTCTCAGTCTCACCATTATATGTTTGGTCTAAAACACTAAAACTGCCCTCATGTTTTATCAAATGTGAGTACATTTTCTATCATATTTGCAGGACTGTGTTATGAAGAGTGTGCAAAGTAACACATTTTAGCAACCGTGTTAAAGTGAATAGCACATAACAGGCACAATACTAGGGGGGGAAATCTGCGTGCAAATGGTGACGCAAAAGTGAGTGAAATTGGATGTAGTGTGCACTCCAGGCGCTAGGTGGCGATGTGAAGCACTGCCACACAACAACAGCAATATTTGAGATTATTGTGTACAACTGCTGAAAATACTCTAGTACGTAATACTCTAATACCGTCCCGGCAGCGAAATTTTTTTTCCCAGGATGGTACGGGAAGACTCATGAATATTCATTAGGGAACTCATCCCTGATTGGTCTGATGACCTACCCCTAACCCCGCCCCTAAACCTACCTGTCACCAGGGTTAAGACCAATATTGAACCCCGCCCCTAAACCTACCCATCGACCAATCAGGGATGAGTTACCTAATGAATATTCATGAGTCTTCCCGTACCATCCTGGGAAAAAAATATCGCGTCCCGGCAAGATAGAAATGGGAAGTCTCGTGAGCAGCGAGAACGAGCGAGAAACACGAACTGCTTTACGGTAATTCGACATGAACACATACGCCCCCCTTAATACTAGCTAGAATTAATACAAGCGAGGATGGATCATTCACATGTTCCAGCGAAACGACAGAAGAGACGGTTATCAGTGGAGGTGAAAGAGAGGAAGACACTCTTTGAGGGACACAGGAGTAAACACTGGTCGTGCGTTCACTGAGTGAGTGGCGAGAGCTAAAATAAATTTAAGAATGCAAAACAGCTGCTGACACTGCGTTTCTGCCAATGCAGTTGTAAGTACGTCTTTGTTTTCTTTATTCCTTATTCTTGTAAGTGTCTTGTAAGTCTTGTAATTCTCCGTCTGTGGTAACGTTAGTTAGCTGACTGGCTAGCGAGCCAACGTGTTTGTATTTACGGTAGATTGCTATCTGTTGTATTGGGTTGCTGCTATCTATGTGGCAAACTTGACAGACAACTATTGTCACTCTGCACGATAAAGTTGGCCGGCTCCGATAATAACAAATGCTCATGAGCAGCGGCAGAAAGGGGGATGAGGTGCCGCAAGTGAGATGTTTTTACTACATTGTTGTGAAATATACGCCCACAGCATTAGGGGGAGCTCGTGGAGTAAACATGTGACAACAAAAGTGACGATCAGCGAAAAAATGACTAGAGTTACCGAGTTCTGCTTTAAAGAGATCTTTCCAGACATGCCACTGTTTAACCTGTTAAAAACTGTTACAAAATGACAGAAATGTCAATGAAATTAATGTACTATATTTTAGTTTGATAATGGATAAATAATATTTTTTGGGGATTTTATGGTACTAAATTATATTTACGCTGTATTCATAATCCATTTATTCACTGTTTGAGCATAGACCTGAAAATAAAATTTCCACCTTAAACTGTGGTAAATCTTGAATGCTTTAGAGCGACAGACTGAAGTTTGATCTCTTTTCAAAGACGACACTTGGCAGATTATTGCTAAAGTGAAATTTTAAAAAGTTACAGAATTTAACGTTTAATGTTATGAAAAATGTGCACAAATACTATTTTAAAATTTTATATTAAATATATATTTTCAAAAACATGTTTTACTCTAAACTGTGTGAAAATCAAAGCCATAAATCTAAACAAGTTGTTAAAAATTTGAGCCTGATATCTAAAATAAATGATCTGTCAGTGAGATGTTGATCGGCTGCAGTACCGCACGCTTCCGCTTCGTCGCCCATTTATTTCCCATGCGCTCATTTTTGACCGCGAGGAGCACAAAGTGAGATTATTTTTTTACAGGACCATTTTGCCTTTTTTTCCGTGTTCACACAACAAGTTTCAAAACCTTTACCAAGTTTCGTACCATTCCAATGAAAAAAATTTAAAATAATAATAAATGTAACATTTTTCAGAGTGTCTCATTTTTAGTGCCATTCATTGGAACGTAAGCAAACAAATCTCACGACACACCGAGATGAAGTCAAAAAACTAGCCCGACGACAGATGAGCTTGTATCTTCTTCTCTACAGTGATACCCGACGCGACGGACTCAGACCTGGAGGACGAGCGCTGCCCCCTGGTGGCCGGGTGTGATCGCGTCGCCGGACGGTGTGTGTGTGAGTCCAAACACTCCTGCATCAGAACCTACAGCTATCCCGACAGAGACGCCTGTGTGCATGCTGGGAAAACAGGTATGGACCTTGACTAAAACATATTATAACTACTGCTGTGAAATTATTAATCATGATTAATCGGTTCCAAAATAAAAGATAATATATGTGTACTTATTTTGTATATATAAATACATACATGCATGCATGTACACTACCGGTCAAACGTTTTAGATCAGTAAGATTTTTTATGTTTTTAAATGAAGTCTCTTCTGCTCACCAAGGCTGCAATTATTTGATAAAAAAAAAAAAAAAAAAAGTAATATTGTGAAATATTATTACAATTTAAAACATCTGTTTTCTATGTGAATATATAGTAAAGTGTAATTTATTCCTGTGATCAAAGCTGAATTTACAGCATCATTACTCCAGTCTTCAATGTCACATGATCCTACAGAAAGAATTATTATAATATGCTGATTTTATGCTCAAAAAACATAAATTATTATTTTCAATGTTGAAAACAGTTGTGTACAATTTTTTTCCCCAAAATTCTTTGATGAATAGAAAGTTCAAAAGAACAGCGTTTATTTAAAATATAATCTTTTCTAACATTATAAATGTCTTTACTGTATAACTTTTGATCAATTTAACTCATCCTTGATGAATAAAAATATTTTCTAATTTCTTTCCCCCCCCCAAAAAAAATAATAAATTCTTACTGACCCCAAACTTTTGAATGGTAGTGATTAATGTTACAAAAGCTTTCAATTTCAGATCAATTCTGTTCTTTTGAACTTTCTATTCATCAAAGAATCCTGAAATAAAAATGTAAAAAACTGTTTTCAACATAATTGAATCATAAATGTTTCTTGAGCATCATATTATAATAATTTCTGTAGGATCATGTGACACTGAAGACTGGAGTAATGATGCTGTAAATTCAGCTTTGATCACAGGAATAAATTACACTTCACTATATATTCACATAGAAAACCGCTGTTTTAAATTGTAATAATATTTCACAATATTACTGTTTTTTTGTTTGTTTTTTTTATCAAATAATTGCAGCCTTGGTGAGCAGAAGAGACTTCATTTAAAAACATAAAAAATCGTACTGATCTAAAACTTTTGACCGGTAGTGTATATATTTAAGAAAAATTTGTTATTTCTATATAAAATATTTAGATATCATTTAAATATACAATATACAGTATGCAAATATTTCTTAAATATATTCATGCATGTGTGTATTTATATATACAAAATAATTATACACAGTACACGCATGTATTATGTAAACACAAACTTTTATTTTGGATGCGATTAATCGTTTCACAGCTCTACAAATAAAGTATTTTATGTGTGCAAAATAAAATAAAAAGTGCATGACGTTTTCTTTGCGAGCATCTCTTCTGGGACGTGTTTTTACAGGTTTCTGCATGATATATCTTTAAATAAACCGTCATGTCACATCGTTTATGTTCAGCATAAAGCTACATTTATTTAAATTTCATTGAACCAAGTTTACATTAGGGTCAGACGCAATTTATATGGCAGATTAATCGTGGTGTATTAATCATCGGTAGCCTGTGTTTGACCCTAACTCTGTCTCTCAGGGGCTCGCCGGCACGAACACACACACAGGTTTGTGGGCCCCGTGAACCCCGAGTGTGTGTTTTCTGGCTGTAATCTGACGGTCGACGGATGTGTGTGTGCGTCTCAGAGCTGCTACGATCACTTCACGTACGCCAACCGCAGCCAGTGCCAGCGAGCGGCAGGTAACGCAACATTTACTCTGAACTAAACATCTGAGACGGGACATGTGTGTGTGTGTGTGTGTGTGTTACAGGAGTGTGCAAAGGTTTTAGGATTTGTGCATCTATAGCCCTATTCGAGTGATAGCATGTGATTTAACTCGAGTTTACTGACTTATCTCCCGGATATGACGTCAATGGGCTATTGCTTGGAAAAGCCTTGGTGTTATTACAGGTGTAGCTGTATGATATATCATAAACAGAAGAATGTTCCGGATGCTGATATACATGTCATTCATCTCCATCTAATCATGCTTTCAGTTTTTGCTCTTCTGAGGATTTTCAGCTTTCTCTTTATAGCGATATGATCAGCACCCAAAATACTATCAGAACACTCTTCACGAATGATGGATAAAAAGGCGCGCATGAAACAAAAACCTTGAAAAAAATTATATACGATCCAGTCAAATCACAGAAATGCCGATTCGCACGGGACTGATATCACCACTCGGTGTTCAGGAAATATGGAAGGACATTTGCGGGGGAATTTTTACTTTACAAATTACAGACATGGCCGATTCACACGGGATTAAGATCACAGACAACCTCAGACACCAGGTAATACTGATCCCGTGCGAATAGGGCTTTTTATGCTATTAGAGTCCCTCAACAGGTTCACATGCATCCAAGATCAAAAAGCGCTTGAATGTCCTCATAATCTCCATTACAGCATCAGCTCTTCCTCTCAGTGTCTGAAACGCTTAGATCGAAGTCTCTCTAAGCCCCGCCTCTCTGAGAGCTGCTCTGCTGTGATTGGTCAGAAAGCAAACGCTCATTATCATATCTGAATCTCAGCTCTTGATCACAGTGATACGAACAGTAACGATGGCGTGTGTTTTACCGTATCAATCAGCGACTTCTCGACACGAACAACACGACCCGAACTCTTCCCGTCTCAGATACACTACAGTGTTTGAGGGCGGGGCTAAGAGACGCTGCTCAGCCAATCGACACCACAGGCTGGCATTATGCAAATGAGTTACAAACCTACAGCAGGAAGTGAGACTGAATTACTGACGACTCGTTTCTCTTAGGAGACATAAAAGCAATTTATAAAAGCAATTTTACATTCACAAACAGCTTTATTACACACGACATTAATGAAGCCTGGTTTTCCTGCTGGAAGATGATTATTACTAGATGGCATCTGCAGATTTTTGATCACATTTACTGGGGGGAAAACTGGATTAAATATGATCAAATGTGTTAATTAGACTACACTTTTAACGTTAGCTGAACGCATCATCAGATTGGCCTGAATATTTTATAAACAAACAAGCAAGTAGCAGCAGAAGATGAGTAAAACTTGGTGAATGACGCATCTTTAAAGTCGGCATGAAACAGAGGTTACGCTGGTCTCCTCTGTTGTGTCGTATATCTGAGAAACGCCTCAGGAACAGATGTGGGTGGGGCTTGACTGTGTCTGTGGGGAACTGATTGGATGGTTGTGGTTTGCTATTGGCTGAGCTCATGTGATTGACAGATTATAGCCCCGCCCACATCATCAGAGAAGAGAAGAGATGTTATTCTGATTCAGGATTATTACAACAATAATGATGTGCACCGATACATCATTTACAATAAACACTGCATTTTTTCTGCATGCATCACTTTTGTGTGGGAACAAATAATACTGTGAATAATAATTTTTATAAAAGCTGTAGGTCATGAAAGTGATGCGTACCATGTTTTTACCATGGTAAAATCTCTATAAATATAAACATAATTACTGTTTTTTTTTATTATTATTTTTTTTTATCAAATAAATGCAGTCTTGTTGAGCAGCAGAGACTCTTTCAGAAACAGTAGTGAACACACATTTATTATTCAGAATCAAAACTTTGAATAGTGTTTCTAAAGTTTTATGTAGAAAGCTCTCAGTTTATGACATTCGGCACAGTCGCTCCACTGAGATTAATAATCATATGTCATGTGCCAGAGATATGAGTCTGTCCTGATTCAATATTTATAACTTCAGTTCAGAATCGTTTAATGCATGTTGAGTTTATTAAATAGCATCTCTTGTTTAGATAATGAGCTTTACTTTAGTACTGTAGTTTTATTCTCTCAACTCCTAATTATTCCTGTGCTGCGAGATATTCTCATGGTTTATTATAATGGTAATCAGAGTGAAGCTGGTAACAATAACCTGGAAGGCATTTATAATAGATGTTGCAATACATCATGTGATCCGTTTCTCTGAATGAAGAGAATTTAGATTTGGCTTGTTATTCCCAGAGTTTGTGAAAGGCTTGAAATGTTGTTTAATTTCACATACGGTCTCAGTGGATTAATATCTTCATACTGTAACTGTCAAACCTTCAGTGAACGTGTCCAGTGGTGTGTGTGTGTGTGTGACAGAGAATGCGCGTGTGTGTGTGTGTGTGTGTGTGTGTGTGTGTGAGAGACAGAGAGTGTGTGTGTGTGTGTGTGTGTGAGACAGAGAGTGTGTGTGTGACAGAGAGTGTGACAGAGCGTGTGTGTGTGTGTGACAGAGCGTGTGTGTGTGTGTGTGTGTGAGACAGAGAGTGTGTGTGTGACAGAGAGTGTGACAGAGCGTGTGTGACAGAGCGTGTGTGTGTGTGTGTGTGTGTGTGTGTGTGAGACAGAGAGTGTGTGTGTGTGTGTGACAGAGCGTGTGTGTGTGTGTGTGAGACAGAGAGTGTGTGTGTGACAGAGCGTGTGTGTGTGTGTGTGTGTGTGTGTGAGACAGAGAGTGTGTGTGTGTGTGTGTGAGACAGAGAGTGTGTGTGTGTGTGTGTGTGTGACAGAGAGTGTGTGTGTGTGTGTGTGTGTGAGAGACAGAGAGTGTGTGTCTGTGTGTGTGTGTGAGACAGAGTGTGTGTGTGTGAGAGTGTGTGTGTGACAGAGCGTGTGTGTGTGTGTGTGTGACAGAGAGTGTACTTGTACAACTATCTTTGTGAGGACCAGTTTGAGTTTTAGACCATTGGAGTGAGGACAAAGAGAGTAAAGTGAGGACATTTTGGCCGGTCCTCACTTTCTGAGACCCCTTTAAAGGCCTGTTTGAGGGTCAAGACTTGGTTTTAGGGATAAGGTTATAATTAGGTTAAGGGTAGGTTTAGGGTAAGGGTTCGGGTTAAGCACTTAGTTGTGATGAGTAAGGTTAGGGTAAGCGGCTAGAGATTGCATTGTGTCAATGAATGTCCTCATAAAGATAGATGTACAAGAGTGTGTGTGCGTGCGTGAGAGAGTGTGTGTGTGTGTGTGTGTGTGTGTGTGTGTGTGAGAGAGGGTGTGTGTGTGAGTGTGTGAGTGTGTGAGTGTGTGAATGTGTGATTGTGTGTGTGTGTGTGTGTGTGTGTGTGTGTGAGAGAGGGTGTGAGAGTGTGAGTGAGAGAGTGTGTGTGTGTGTGTGTGTGTGTGTGTGTGAAAGATTCACTCAAGCGCACATCTGTGGATCATTAGCTTGTTTGCAGTGGGATGTGTGTGTCTGTTTGTCATCAACGCTACAGTGTGTAGCTTATGTAACACACTCTGTGTCTCTCCACATGCGCTGCACATGATCAGGGCTGTTAGTCGAGAGCCGAATCGCAGATGAACAACATCTATTAAAGAGGAGATTACTGTATCTGTACATAGAGGTGTCCAGAGTTTTTTGTTAACACTTTACAAGGTTCATTAGTTAACATGAACTAAGAATGAACACTACTTCTACAGCATTTATTAATCTTAGTTTATATACATTTCAGCATTTACTAATACGTTATTAAAATTGATAATAATCATAAATGTTTCTTGAGCATCAAATCATCATATTAGAGTGATTTCTGAAGGACCATGTGACGCTGAAGACTGAAAATTCAGCTTTGATCACAGGAATAAATTACACTTTACTATATATTTGTCACGAACGGCTCTGAGACACGAAAGTTGAGATACAAATGCAGCTTTAATTAAGGGGCGATCAAGACACGCAATCCAATGTACAGGCAATAGATCAAAACACAAACAACCAAGTGGTAACACTTTATTTGAAGGGGTGTGCATAAGACTGACATGACACTGTCATAAACATGACATAACACCTGTCATGAACATGAAGGAGTCTTTATGAATGTTTATGACTGTTGTCATTAAGTGTCATTCGGTAAATTATGACACTTTTAATGCAAAGTTGACATTGTTTAAAATGTCTTTGTTATGACAACT
>JAULUF010000028.1:29955000-29957500 GCA_031834385.1 Semotilus atromaculatus
TTCTGTCCGTGACACATTTGAGCCGTTTTCAGGACAGAATAAATCAGGCTCTTTAAATGAAGCTTTTGTGCTTTTGTGTGCCGAGAGACGCCATTGTGCGACCGGCTAATTATCGCGGACGAGCCCAAACACACGTGAAGAATGGCAAACGCATTAGCCGCTGAATTCCTACATGATCTATTGTGTTGGTTGTAATTGTTCAACATCAGGCTTGGAGACGAACGCCGCGAATCACATCAGAATGACAATATAAGCCGTGATTGCTCTGACCTCTGACCTCTTCACTGGATATAAACATGCACACAATCATGCATCACTAATGGAGTTAGCAGATGCATTGGCTATCACTTAAAGCATTAGTTCACTTCAGAATTAAAATGTCCTGATAGTTCACTCTCCTCCACGTCATCCAAGATGATCATGTGTTTCTTTCTTCAGTGGAAAAGAAATGAAGGTTTGAGGAAAACCCTCCAGTATTCCTCCATATAGTGACTCCAATGGGGTCCAACGGGCCGAAGGTCCAGATGTGAGTTTCAGTGCAGCTTCAAAGTCTCGACACGATCCAGCCGAGGAATAAGAGTCTCATCCAGACAAACCAGCGACATTTATAACACAATACACACTTATATACTTTAACCACAGATGCTGGTCTTGCTCTCGCTGTGATGCGACACACATTACATCATCAGGGTGAAAGGTCAAGCGTGACGTAGGCGTAAGAACAGATCCAGTATTTACAGAGCAAACGTGCAAAGACCAAGTCAAACGGCATTTACTAAATAAATAAATGGTAAAACAATGTTGGATGATTTTAAAGTTGAAGAAAATCTTAAATTTTCCGCCCAATGTGTGAAGTCGTGGACGTGCAAGACCAGCATCTGTGGTTTAAAGTATATAAATGTGTATTTTTTTCCGCAAATGACTGATGCTTTGGCTAGATCAGGATGGGTAGTGGACATTGAGAAGCATGGACAGTGTTTTTGAATCAATCTCTTGAATGAATGATTCAATGACTCATAAACACTGATTCATCCAGTGGATGACTCAGCGTTTTTGAAAGAATCTATTGAATGAATGATTCAAAAATGTAAAAAAAAAATTGCCTCATTGGATGTAACGATGTAATCAATACAATCGTTATTTGAAATGTCAAGTTACTTTCAAGAGTTGATTTACTCTATTTTGATCGCTACCGTAGACATCAGCGTTTATATATGAACTATAAACTAATGTGTGATCATTTTAATTATTGAACGACAGAAATAATATTACTATAACACTGTGTGGATGAAGATCGCATGGGTGTTTGAATCGAGATCACAATCTTTCAATCTGTCATCCAAAATGTCCATGTCTTTCTTTCTTCGGTCGAAAAGAAATCAAAAGGTTTTTGATGAAAACATTCCAGGATTTTTCTCCATATAATGGACTTCAACAGGACCAGTTTCAGACCTTTTCAACGTAATTGCGTATTACGTGAGTCACGAACGCGCATCACAGAACAGAGCAAGGCGAGCATTTGTGCTTATAAAACTTAAACTGTTTTATTTATTTGTGAAATGCGGATGGTTTGTCTAGATAAGACCCTTATTCATCGTCTGGTGTCGTTTAAAGCCCTTTGAAGCTGCACTGAAACTGTCATTTGGACCTTGAACCGTTTGGGTCCTGTTGAAGTCCATTATATGGAGAAAAATCCTGGAATGTTTTCATCAAAAACCTTCATTTCTTTTCGACTGAAGAAAGAAAGACATGGACATCTTGGATGACATGGGGGGAGTACATTATCAGCAAAAGTTTTTTAAAAAGTGAACTAATCCTTTAACTGGAAATGAATAAAAACTAAAACTAAAACTGATATAAAGATAAATCAAAATTAAATAGCAGTATTTTACTAATTAAATGACAAGCACATAATGAAATTACTTCAAATGAACATATAAAATTAAAAGGTACTTGGAAGTATTAATGAACTAAAATAAGCCTGCAGTGATGTGTTTCTGCTTCAGGACAGAGATGAATTCAGCGTTTCTGCCGTTAACACGAGCGTCATTTCCCCGACAGTATTCAGAGGAAGCCGATCAATGAAGCTCTGTGTGAGCCAAGCTAAAGCAAACACTACGCCACAGATACGTCTTTATCCCGCCGGTTCTGCGGCTCAATCACGTTTCCGACACACACACGTGCCGCACACACACTGACTCTGTTCTCCGCCTGGTGTGCTGGTTTAAAAACACTCATTTGCTGTCAATTAAGCGCCTTTATGACCCAGAAGCCCAGAGCGTCCTGCTCCAGTTATGTGAGAGTATCCAGGATTGAAGCGGAGAGATCTGAGACGTGTGATTGGCTGTTCTTAAAGCACATCTTCAGGCTTCACGAGGGTCTGGCGGGGCCCGGGGCCCCGGAGCTAAAGCTATAAACACTGTCATCACTGACTGCTGGAAGATACCGCGGTGCAAATCACGTTATGCAATTTCATTCTGCTTAATGTTCCGTCTCGGCC
>JAULUF010000028.1:29967500-29982500 GCA_031834385.1 Semotilus atromaculatus
ACGAGCGCGCCGCCATCTTTAATATTGTCTTTGAACTTCTGTTTTTGCGGTCGCTCTGTATATCTTTATATGGCATCGCTGTCCAGGAGTAATCCGCTTTTGAAGTGGATTTACTACTTAAAGGTACAATATGCATTTTTTTTCGCCGCTAGGGGTTGCTAACCTCTCACAATAACAAAGGCGTGTGTTTATGACGCAGTGACGAGCTGAATGATGGGACTTGCTGTTAAGCTGATGGATCTAATAATGTTTATGGATGGGTGAAAACATTCATGTTTTTTTAACATTACACTGGTATGAAGCAGGGCGCGATTGTTAATAAGAGACAGATATCACACGCGAGTCCCGCGGATATAAAGGAATGAGGACATTTCATGTACGCAAGTGCTGAATTACTACTCAAAGATCAGTTTACTTGACGAATTAAACTTGTGAGGAAACGCAGCGCTGTTCCAGTTGGTCTAACGTTAACTGTTACACTTTACTAAACAGCATTATGATGTTATTCTATGTGTTAGTTCGTTTGCTATATGAAACTTGCAGTAACGTTAAGCTAGATCAACATTTGAATAACATACTGATCATATTCTAACATTTCATCATGTTCTAACATTGATTTGTTTTATGCACATTTGCTCACCTGTCTAATAAAGTATGTGCAAGAGCAGTGTCGCTGTCAAGTCGTGACTCGTGAAGCTCTGTCGAGTCCAAGTTAGTCGCATACGCTAGCTCTCGGCATCTCGAAAGATGTTGATCTTCGTTTTAGTCGAAGACTGCTTGCCATGGTCCATAATGTCTGACCAAAACAACAACAGCGTGAGCGTCCTGCTAGGAATAACACAGTTGTCCGCGTCTGTCGCCGTGGTTACGGGTTACTATGGCAGTACGAGCGGAAGCCACAGACGACGGAAACCGAGGGTAACGCGGATATGACGTCATTGACTGGCGACTCCCAGCTCCCCCCTGCTCACACCCCTTTTCCTTGGTTAAAATTGCAATTTTCTCACAATTTAAAAATAATTGGAAACATTTGGCATTTTGTAAGTTATCAACTTAACAAAATATATAACACTGGCCTTGTGATTTTGGGATATTTCAATGCAAAAATGTTACATATTGTACCTTTAATGTAAAGTTAACGAAAGTTATCATAAGGATTGTAAAGTTTAAAGCAGATGTCTTAACAAATGTCATGGCTGTGAAAATACAGACCGGAAGACAAAAGACAACGAGTGCAGCGCTGAAAAGGGGCGGGGCTACAGAAGGTCTATAGAAAAGAGGATAAAGTTTATATACAGTATATATTACAGTATGTTAGTTGAGCCGCTGTAATGGAAGCACAGGTTCAGTTCCTACAGGCTGAAATCTGTCTCTGTTTAGCGGTAGCTCCAGATATTGCCAAAGGTTTAGTGTATCTGGAGCTCTTTAAACACACACACACACACACACACAGCCCATTAAAGCCCAAGCTGACGTGTGCTCACTAGCGTCTGTAAACTACAGAAGCTTTGCCTTTTACTGCTCTGACCTGCCTAATGGAGGAGACCAGCTGTCCTTAATTATACATGATGATTCTCTGGAAGAATAATTAGTCACACCTCTTTACCTGCGGACGTGCCAACATGTTTGCAATTGATGCTTTTGCACATGTGGGATCCCAGCGTGTTCCTCAAGAACAAAAGCATCTTGTTGAGGTTTGACGGCCGTGTTCGGTTGAACTTTCTTCAGGTTTCACCAACACTCGTTCATCACGGCTGTCAGGCGAGGAGAATCACTGCATGGTAATTGCACTGTGTTTATGTGTAAGCGATGCAAACCGGACGCTTCTGTTTGCAGTTAAACTGTAAAACTGTAAAGATGCGTTTGTAGGGAACGACCCCCGGATCGGATCACATGATCTGTGCCAAACAACAGATGAATCTACAGTTTCAGTCAACACGCAGTTCTTGCAACATTCACTAGTTTACCAGAAACATCTGAGCGCTTTGCATCACAGCTACATATCTTAGATTCTCTGGAAGATGAAAATAGTCCATGTAAATCTTGTCTTATGTTATTCTAAAGAAAAAATGTCTTCATAAGCAAAGTATGGGAGGTATTGGATCATTTAGCAGTGGGTGGTATGACCAAAATCTCATTTCCCAGAATGAGTTGTTTACATGTTTACTTGTTCAGACAAAAATTAATCTAAAAAAATATTTTTATATTACATACAGGTATATACACTATATATTACCTATATTTTAGTGCTGGTCAATGATTAATCTGAATAAAATAAAAGTTTGTGTTTACATAATATATGTGTGTGCACTGTGTATAATTATTTTGTATATAAATACGCACTTATGCATGTATATGTTGAATATTTATTTAGTTATAAATAAAATGTATTTATATATGCAATGTGCAAATATTTCTTAAGTTATATGCATGTGTGTGTATTTTAGATATAGAAAATAATTATACACAGTACACACACGTATATTTTGTAGTCAAAAAACTTTTATTTTCGATGCGATTAATCGTGATTCATTGTTGCCCAGCACTAAAATTTTTTTTTTTTACAATTCTGTTAATCAAAGAATCCACAAAAATATGAAGCAGCACAACTGTTTTCAACATTGATAATAATCATAAATGTTTCTTGAGCATCAGATCATCATATTATCCTGATTTGTGAAGGATCATGTGACACTGAAGACTGGAGTAATGATGATGAACATTCAGCTTTGATCACAGGAATAAATTACACTTTCCTATATATTCACATAGAAAACAGCAATTTTTAATTGTAATAATATTTCGACTGTATTTTTGATCAAATAAACGCAGCCTTGGTGAGCAGAAGAGGATATAGAAACACTTGTGCCAGCTGGATTCTGCTGCTCCTGAGATGTTACCTGTTTTCGTCTCGTTGAAAGCTTCATTATTTGGTGAAAAAACATGAACTGTGTAACTTTCTCTCTTCCAGAGCCGTCGTATGAGACGGTGAGTCCGTTGCTCTGCCCACCGCTGGAAAACTGCTCTCTCTCCGGGAACGAGTGTCCGTTCGGCTTCCAGCAGGATCCCAGCGGGTGTTTGCTGTGCCAGTGTGTCAGCAGTGAGTACACACACACACACACACACCCATGAGAACTGTGTTGCGTGCAAGCTGTTCCAGCATACTCCCAAGTCTGTGTTTGAGAAAGTGCCAACGGCCCGCAACACAAGCAAACACTGACTCAAGCAATAATGATCTCAGACACGAATCCACCTCACAAATATGAACAATATGAACAATATTCCCCATGGCAGATATTATTCTGAAGCTTTTTTTCTCATGTGAGTTTAAGTCAAGTTTCAGAGGTCAGTCGGACGTTCGGGCATCATGGCGCTCGTGGGACTGGAAACTGCTCTGAAGAATTACATGTAGTTCTTAAAAAATGTGCAACACTAACATCATTTTAAAAAATGAAGTTTGGGATTATCTGCACCACTAGCAGCATCAATAGATTTTGCAAATAATGCATAATTAGATTTGACTTTTAACCAATTTTACATGACTTTCTGTAAAGCGTGTATTGTTGTGTGTTGATCTTTGTACAGTCAAACCAAAAATTATTCAGATACCAGATATATATTTTTTACTAGTGTGTGCAGGACACTATAGTTCATTTATGTAAGTGAGGAGAGCAGAATAAAGTAAACTGTGACATATTGTACACAAATATTCTTCATACAGTGACTACCAGTGACATTTATAAAAATGTGGGCCCTAAAATGATTCCTCCACTTTGAGCTGATCATGTTTTTCTTCAGTGTTTTTTCTGTAATTGCTAATGCTCTTTTTACACACAGACTGAACAACATGAAGCATTGCTTGGTCACTGGTTGAGCTAAACTGGTATTATCTAATTGTGTAGTTAAATTTAACAGCTGACAGATATTCACCATAATTCATGTGTGAGAGTCAAACAGAAGGACGGACAAAACCAGGGAAATATCAATGAGTTCTGCTCATATTTTATGACCATTTTCTAAACTATAGCGAATAAACTGATAATGTGAGAAATGTTGAAGCTGTCTGAATACATTTTTGTTTGACTGTATGTAAATAATTGTTTTTTCAGATGAAACCTGTCCTGATGTGTCGTTGTACTGCTCTCTGGACTGTCCCATGGGTTATGATAAAGACATCTACGGTTGTGAACTGTGTGAATGTAGTGTATCTGGACCAAAGTGCCGGCCCACGACCTGCAGCAAGACCTGCCCTTACGGATACGTGTAAGCTGATATCTCTTATGCTAAGTTGTCTTACGCTAAGTTGTCTTACGCTAAGTTGTCTTACGCTAAGTTGTCTTACGCTAAGTTGTCTTACGCTAAGTTGTTGTCTAATGCTAAGTAGTTGTCTTATGCTAAGTAGTTGTCTTATGCTAAGTAGTTGTCTTATGCTAAGTAGTTGTCTTATGCTAAGTTGTTGTCTTATGCTAAGTTGTTGTCTTATGCTAAGTTGTTGTCTTATGCTAAGTAGTTGTCTTACGCTAAGTTGTCTTTTGCTATTTAAATCGCCTTAACACTGCATCATTTTACACTATATATTTTTGGTACTGGTTACACCGGGCTAGAACTTTTAAATGCAGAGGTTAGGCACCATTAACCTCTTTCAAAGTGTGAAAGAAGTTAAATGATTTTGGGGTTAAAATAATAACCCAGGGTTAGAAGTGACCTCATCACTGGGTTAAAATAGTGTTAAATCAGGTTTAAACCTAGTACTAACCTCTGTCTAAATACAAATGCAATACATTGTTTAACCCAGGTTTAAAAGTAATGACAGGACAGGGTTAAAATAGTGTTTACCAGGGTTAAAACTGACCACGTCATGTGGTTAAAATAATGTTACGCCAGGTTTAAACACATAGCTAACCTGTCTTAAAATCTGCATGAAACATTGTTAATCCAAGGGTTAAAATAATGTTAGCTCAGGGTTTAAACACAGTTCTAACCTCTGAAAATTGATGTGAAACGTTGTTTAACCCAGGGTTAAAATGACTTCATCACAGGCTAAAATAATGTTAACCCAGGGTTAAAATGTGTGCTAACCTCTGTCTGAATATCTGTGTGAAACATTATTAACCCAAGGTTAAAAGTGAACACATCGCAGGGTTAAAATAATGTTAACCCAGGGTTAAATGCAGTGCTATCCTCTGTCTAAATACAAGTGTGAAATTTTTTTTAACCAGGGTTAAAAGTGATCCAAATAATAACAACCCAGAGTTAATTTAACCCAGCGTTAAAATAGATTAAAATAATGTTAACCCTTAAATGCAGTGCTATTCTCGGTCTAAATACAAGTGTGAAACATTGTTTAACCCAGGGTTAAAATGACCTCATCACAGGCTAAAATAATGTTAACACAGGGTTAAAATGTGTGCTAACCTCTGTCTGAATATCTGTGTGAAACATTATTAACCCGAGGTTAAAAGTGAACACATCGCAGGGTTAAAATAATGTTAACCCAGGGTTAAATGCAGTGCTATTTAAAAAAAATTTGAACCAGGGTTAAAAGTGATCCAAATAATAATAACCCAGAGTTAATTTAACCCAGCGTTAAAATAGATTAAAATAATGTTAACCCTTAAATGCAGTGCTCTTCTCTGTTTAAATACAAGTGTGAAACAATGTTTCGCAACAATTTTGATCCAGTGTTAAAAACGACGTCATCACAGGGTTAAAACAATGTTTCCACAGGGTTCAACAGCCTGACCCCCCATCACCGTGAACCTGGTCAAACATCTGGGTGCTTTGCTCTCCTCACACTCTGCTTTCATTTTAAAACCGTCCCTCCGTTTCAACACGCCGATCAAACGCACGTCAACACAAAAGCGTCAGTATGTGAGCGTGAGGTGTGATTTCACTGGTTTCTGAACCACGAGCCCCCAGTGGAGTGTGGAGAGGATAGATTTTCACTGGATACCCGGGATTTGAGCTCCCTCGGGGGGGCGGAGGGTTTCCGGGATCATTTCAGAAGAACCTTTTAGAAGTCTGAGCCCCGTCTTTCGTCTCGCTCTAGAGGAAATCCCTGTTTATAGTGGCTCATGTCGAGATCATCTTCTTCTTTGAGCGTTTGTTGCTGGCGGTTATTGCCAGTAAGATAAACAGATGCAACAAAGATCTGGAAACAGACCCGAAGACCATGACCGTTTGAGGAAGATGATCCTCTTCTGTTTCTAAAATATCTTTAGCCGGTTCCAACAAACCCCTTAAGTTCAGAAATCCCTTTTCGATAGTGTATTTATAGTTATCATTTTTATAAGATTTTCTTAGCTTAAGGAGTTTGTTGTAACCAGTGGCTGGATTTTGTCCAAATTAGGCCTGACGTAATTATAATAGTGATAATTATATAGTGTTCATTGTGCATAAATCACATATTATTATTGAAATAAGGATATAAATTAATATATAAAAGCTATGAAATGCGCATTTGTATGGTGCAATAGTCCATTATATGAACGCTCCATATTTACTAGACCAGCTGAGCTTGTTGTATGATTTGCAAAAGCGCTTTGGAACGTTTTCACTTTATTTGTAATTCTAAACTTTTTCAAAAAATTATTAATCTTAATATTATGCAATGACACTGAGGAGATCAGATTTAGATAATCTAATCAGATTAATCAGCCCACCTTAAAAAAATGCTGCCTTAAAAGTGAAAAAATTATGACAGAAATATGCTTTTTATTTATTTATTTTTTTTATTATTTGCTATAATGTAACATTCAGTTGTTAATCATAATTTCTGTATGGCAATGAATTGCCAGCCATAATTTCATCATGGTGATAGCATTTTTCTCAATGGTTCTGGAATATGTAAACCGTGGCTCTGAATCTCTGAATTACGGTCCAGATGAAGGATTGAGTCCTGTGTGCCACAGAGAGCGAGGGACTGTTTACACTGACATTTTACACAGTCGAGCGAGTCGGACTCCGCACAAAAGGGGTCTTAAATCGTTTCCCCTATTCAATGGGGCTAAAATGTCATTGGATTTGACAGGACGTGAAGGGCCGCTGGAATATGTGTCGAGTCAGCAGTGAAAACGTTAAAGCTTGACTGTGTGTGTGTACTGTACACCTCGACCGCATGCTGTCCAGCGAGGGGACGTGTCCGATTCTAGTTAAAGGAGTAGTTCTCTTTAAAATGAAAATTAGCCCATGGTTTACTCACCCTGAAGCCATCCTAGGTGTGTATGACTTTCTTCTTTCAGACGAATACAATATCTAAAAATATCCTGGCTCTTCCAAGCTTTATAATGGCAGTGGATTGCAACCAACAGTTTGAAGTTCAAAAAAGTGCATCTGTCCATCATAAAAGTGCGTGTATCCATCATAAAAGTGCATCTGTCCATCATAAAAGTGCATCTATCCATCATAAAAGTGCATCTGTCCACCATAAAAGTGCATCTGTCCATCATAAAAGTGCATCTATCCATCATAAAAGTGCATCTGTCCATCATAAAAGTGCATCTATCCATCATAAAAGTGCATCTATCCATCATAAAAGTGCATCTGTCCATCATAAAAGTGCATCTGTCCATCATAAAAGTGCATCTGTGCATCTGTCCATCATAAAAGTGCATCTGTCCATCATAAAAGTGCATCTGTCCATCATAAAAGTGATTTTTATCTTTTTTTTTTATATAACTCTGATTGTATTCGTCTGGCAGAAGAAAGTCATACACACCTAGGATGGCTTGAGGAGGAGTAAATCATGGGCTAACTTTCATTTTAAAGTGAACTACTCCTTTAATGAGCTTTCATCTGTGATCTATGACGAGGTCTGTATCATTACTCCGTCATTAATGTTTCATCCGCAGCCTCGATCAGAAGTGAATCATATGGGGTTCGAACCTTCAACCTTTCCGTAATCAGCTCAGACATGAAGACGTGTAACACATCAGGGCGAGTAATGTGGGCGGGTCTTGGTTTGTTTATTGTGATTTGAATGGCTAGTCCATGCGAGTGACACATGTTAGACTGGTATTTTTTTGTTTAAAGGGATAGGTCACCCAAAAATGAAAATTAGCCCATGATTTACTCACCGTGAAGCCATCCTAGGTGTGTATGACATTCTTCTCTCAGACAAATACAATCAGAGTTATTAATAAAAAAATGTCCTGGCTCTTCCAATCTTTATAATGGCAGTGAATTGCTGTTTATCTTTGGAAGTCCATCAAAGCGCATCTATTCATTGCATCTCTATTACTGTTATTCATTCTGATTCAGTGATTTGAACAAGTTTAATAAATATTTTATGTTCCAAAATACTTTTTTTTTCAGATGTGAACAGTCTGTGAACCAATAATAGACAATACGTCATTCATTATCATCAATGTTGATGTATCAGCTCAGTGTTTATTCAGTTCAATAAGTTTCGATTAGCAAACTCAATTCAACTTTAAAGCTATATATAAAAATATAAAGTATTTAATTCTCAGCTTCTTTTTTGACATGTAAGCATAAATAAACCTAGTAATTTAGGTTGTATTAAATATAGCCAGCATGATATTGTCCACTACCGAGGGCAGTAGATGTGTGTGTTAGAGCGATCTGACTGTTCGTGGTTCTGCTTTTATCTGGACTCGTGAAGCTCATATACAGCAGAATAAAACAGAACCAGATGCCCGTTAGACCCGCGTGAGCATCTGGATCCGGTGTATCGCGCCCAAACTTTAATGAATCACGACGCTATACGCATAAAAGTGTCCTGCGTTATTACGAGGTATCGTGAGACGTGCTTTCATCCGTCCTTAGAAGTTAAAGTGGGTCTGAACTGGAAACAGGAGTGGAGCTGCGCTTCTGCTGGCTGAACTGGTGACCTGGAGGGCATTACAGAAAGATCAGAACTTTACAGTCCTGTCTTATCTGTAACCTTCAGTTAGGACCTCGTGACCCTGGACCACAAAACCAGTCAAATGGGTCCATTTTTTTAAATTGAGATGTATACATCATATAAAGCTGAATAAATAAGCTTTCCATTGGTGTATGGATTGTTAGGATAGGACAATATTTGTCTGAGATACGACTATTAGAAAATCTGGAATCTGAGGTGCAAAAAAATCTAAACATTGAGAAAATCGTCTTTAAAGTTGTGCATTTATGTTCACGATTGTGCAGCATTCACTCACAATAATAAATATATTACAGTAGGAAATTTACAAAATATTTTCATGGAACATGATCTTTACTTAATATCCTAATGATTTTTGGCATAAAAGAATATAGTTGGCCACAGATATACGCGTCGGCTCGAGACTGGTGTCGTGGTGCAGGGACACATTTAGGACAAAAGCTATTACAAAATGACATTTCTTAAGTGCATAATCTTATCTTAACTACAGATATAATAGAAGCTTCCTAACTCCACCAAAAATCCTAAAAACTGTCGTTACTTTAGGAATAATAAATGTAACCCTGTCTAATAAACGGCGTCACGTTTGTTAATGATACAGCGATGTTTGATGGAAAGACTTGATGATGTGCTGCACTTTGACGACAAAACCCTGACAAATAATTACAGACTCCTATGAAATAAAAGGATTAGGCTTTGCTTTTTCTACCAAGCTTATCAAGATTTGACTTCATGAAAAGCACTTGTTTTGTTGATTATTTCTATTATCTATTAGTTTTTCCGTTTTACTTCACAGAAGCTGTTTGCGCTTAGTAACAGACCTGAGAGTTGATTACCGAGATTTATTTAAGATTTCCTAACTACAGATAAGATGAGATTTTATAAGATGGGATAAGAATCCTAAATCAACTTAAGATTTGCTTCTGTGATACGAATTTGTGAAAAATCCTAAATTAACTTATCAGATCTTAACTTAAGACTTAAAGGTGCAGTGTGTAATATTTAGCGGATCTAGTGGTGAGGTTGTGAACTGCACCCAACAGAAATTACAGTGGCCGACAGGAAGTGATGTCGTCGTCTGAGACAGCAGAGAGTAGCCAGTTAAACAATGAGGTTTCTTTAAAAACATAAATTAAGAAATTATTTTTACTTAATTATTCAGCAAAACGATGTTATTGCGAATATTTTTGTCACTTGTTCATCATTGCGTCAGTGTTTTATTCGCTGACTTCTTTACTCGAAAAACAAGTTTGTAGAGAGAAAACGCTCATTCTAAGCTAATAAACACATAACGCTTCATTATATAAGGTCTTCATACACCACTGAAAACAGTTATGTATATGATATTGCATTTCTGTCAACAGATCCTCCTAAATATTACACAATGCACCTCTAAGATTGAATGTTTCTGTAATGGCCTGTGTTTTGTGTCTCCCCACAGGAGGAATAAACACGGGTGTGAGATGTGCCGGTGCGTCAGGTGTCCTCCGTTCTCCTGCGATAAACACTGTGTCGACGGATACAAGAAGAGCAGAAAGGGCTGCAGCGTGTGTGTGTGCAAAGGTGAGTGTGAGCCAGGACTGCGGGGTCAGAGGTCACGAGGCCTCGGTTATCAAGAGATGTTCCAGCAAACGATTTATAAAACCTCCATATGCACAAAAATGCAAGGAAACGAATGCACTGGGGTGTGTAACGCACATAATTATTCCCTTGAAATTGTAACTGCGATTATCACAAATTACATTGAATTATGTTTTGCATAGCTTTATATCAGTGGTTCTCAACTCATTTGGCCCACATTCCCCCATGGTCATCAAGCCGTGACCCACTTTTTTAGGAGTTATATATATGGTGATACACAATACTAATAAGAACTGTTAATGAAACATGGAAACTGCTCCTGATCAACAGAATGAACATCATCCCTGCATGCTAATCCTTCTCAGTGCACACATGATGTACCAGTTTATTTACTTTTATTTCGCAACTTACTAACTTATAACGTAACGACGTTGCATCCTCGTAGTGTCTTTTGCGCTTTATAAATAGTGAAGCGATATAAAGACACATTTCTACATGCAATTGCAGAGCTGACAGAACAGGAAAGTCCGTCTTACTGAGGTGATAGAATTTTTATTTCATTTCGCGTCTCACAGCGTAACATGCTCTAAACACACTTAAGCACGCAGAATAATCATTTTTTGTAATCGTGGCATCCGTAATCCGTAGAAATTCGATTAATTCTGCAGCCCTAGTGTGCACCTTAGGTTTGTAACTCATTTGCATAATGCCAGCCTGTGGTGTCGATTGGCTGAGCAGCGTCTCTTGGCCCCGCCCTCAAACACTGTAGTGTCTCTGAGACGGGAAGAGTTCGGGTCGTGTTGTTCGTGTCGAGAAGTCGCTGATTGATACGGTAAAACACACGCCATCGTTACTGTTCTATCACTGTGATCAAGAGCTGAGATTCAGATATGATAATGAGCGTTTGCTTTCTGACCAATCACAGCAGAGCAGCTCTCAGAGAGGCGGGGCTTAGAGAGACTTCGATGGAAGCGTTTCAGACACTGAGAGAAAGAGCTGATGCTGTAATGGAGATTATCAGGAAAATAATGTGATTTCTAGTCATTTTCACCTGATGATATTTGCAAGTTTAAAGGACTTGCTCAAGTGGTTTGTGGACAGGTTATTTTAACTGTCAACTCAGTTTCATGCCCTCATTGTGTTTCTCTGTGTAAATATAGTGTGTTTGCGTGGTATATTTTAGTTGTCGGCGCCTGTGTTCGGTCACACGCACGTCGTAAACTCAAACATCTGGATCAGTTTTTAGTGTTTAAATATTTTGAAAACTTCACCATCACTAAAACTGCTGAAAGGAAGCAAACACACTCTTTCATTCAGTTCTGTTGATCCAGAGCATAATTATAAACTCATCATTGGCAAAATATCAGCCGTTTAGAGGATGTTATTTCAGGTGGAGACAGGGATTAAAATAGGATATTATATTCATATTACACTGATAATATCATTCTAATATGGTAACAGTACTAATGACGTTTAAATGGTCAAGTATTACATTGAGTTTTAGTACTGGCTTTAATTTATGCTGATTTAAAAAAAAAAATTTAAACTGTTTTAAAACTAAATCCATTTTATTTTAAATAAAATATAAAAAATAAACTTTCAGCTCGTTGCAACATTTACTTGTAGTAAAATGACAAAGTACAACTGAAATAAAAATTAATAAAAACTATACAGACATATTTTGACTAAAATGAAAATGGCAAATATAAAAATAAATACTACATAATAGTATATCAATGATTTTCACTATTTTGTATTGCCATAATAGAATAGCTGTAATTTTTTACCATGTTTACTGTAATTTAATTTATTTTGAATGGTCTGCTTTTAAAAATGTAGGATATATAAATGGAATTAAATAAATTATTTTCCAAATTTAAGTACAATGTAAAAACTATGTACAATAGTCAATATTTGAAGTGGATCAAAAAAGTTCATGAAAGTGGTCCTAAGACAAGAACGGGTGAAATGAATGTATAACTTTGATGAAAGGTTTTGATCGACTTGATGTACATAGTTTTTACATTGTACTTAAATTTGGAAAATAATTAAAAACCTGGTAATATAAAGTGACTTGTGTTGAATGTTTTTGTTCTTCGTCAGACACACACAGGAGTGTGTCCAGCACCGTGTCCTCCGTGACGGTGTCCCCCAGCCGGTGTGTGGCGGCCGGCGGCCGGCGCGTCGAGGACGGAGACGTGTGGCACGACGGGTGCCGGGACTGTTTCTGCCACGCCGGCCGAGAGATGTGTGTGCTGATCTCCTGCCCGGTGCCCTCCTGTGCCCATCCGGTGCTCAGACCCGAGCAGTGCTGCCCCGGCTGTGAGGGTACGTCACACACGCTCACACACACATCTGTGAGGGTACGTCACACACGCTCACACACACATCTGTGAGGGTACGTCACACACGCTCACACACACATCTGTGAGGGTACGTCACACACGCTCACACACACATCTGTGAGGGTACGTCACACACGCTCACACACACATCTGTGAGGGTACGTCACACACGCTCACACACACATCTGTGAGGGTACGTCACACACGCTCACACACACATCTGTGAGGGTACGTCACACACGCTCACACACACACACATCTGTGAGGGTACGTCACACACGCTCACACACACATCTGTGAGGGTACGTCACACACGCTCACACACACATCTGTGAGGGTACGTCACACACGCTCACACACACACACATCTGTGAGGGTACGTCACACACGTATCAAAGCTGAATGTTCATCATCATTACTCCAGTCTTCAGTGTCACATGATCCTTCAGAAATCAGGATAATATGATAATTTGATGCTCAAGAAACATTTCTTGAGTTATGAACATTGTTGTGTGTGTGTGTGTTGTGAAGCAGATGAGTCAGGCAGCGGGCAGCCGGAGGGAATGGATATGGTGGTGTGTCGAGCTCCGGGTGGAGAACTCTACGTGGAGGGAGAGACGTGGAGTCTGGATGAATGTACGCGCTGCACATGCCGTCAGGGACGAGTGTTGTGCGACGCTGAAGTGTGTCCTCCGCTTCTCTGTCACGCTGCCGTCAAGAGCAAAGACAACTGCTGCTCCGTCTGCCCAGGTACGACATCACTAATCATAAATACACTGACAGAAACCCGGAGCAGATCCAGGCAGGTGGAGCTGGGGAGGGGGGGGGGTCAGAGGAAATCTGCTGTTTTAAATCAGCAGTTTTTTTATTTATTGCCAATAATCATATTTTTTTCAAATAAAGACTTTTTTTTACTTGGACTTTTGACAAGGTAACGCTAATTTTACATTCTTATGATTTTTTTTTTTTTATTTCAATTTTTTTTAAATATTTATAAATTTTACATTAACGTAACCCATTTAGTATAATCTATAGTCTTTGTAATTTCATTTATTTTTAGTAAGTGCTTAATTTTGATTTGTTTTTTATTTTTAAGTTATTCCAATTTAACAATTTTATGATTTTATAAATTTTTAGTTAGGGTTTTACTTTGGTTTGTTTCCAATTTCAATTGGACATGTTTCATGATTTAATTTTTAATTGAATTTAAGTGCTTTAGGAGCACATAATATGTAATTAAAAGAAGTTAATATTTCAGTAATTTAACGACACATTCACTGTTCTTATGAATAAAATGTAAGTAAGTGTTATATTTTAAATTATGTATTTATTAGAATTTTACATTCTTATGATGTTAATCATTCTTAGAAAGTGTTTTATTTTGATTGTTTTTATAGAAATAGAATAGAAAAAACTCTCATGTAGTTTGCAGGTAATAAAGTTTGAATAGTAAATGTAAAGTTGATTCTTCAGCCGTCACTGGATAATTGTGTGTTTCATGAACATGTGCGTCTCCAGACACACAAAAGCCCAGTTTCTGTCAATAAAGCCACTGGTGCGAAGCGGACGGTTTTACGCGTGAACCGCAGGGCAAGAAACACGTGTGTGTGTCGCTCCGGCGCCCGTCACGCTCGGCTCCTACCTGCAAACACGTGTGTGTGTGTGTGTGTGTGTTCCTGCAGTGAAAGCATGATCATGTTGTGTGTTTCAGAGGACACACTGCAGTGGTCAGGAGTGTGTGTGTGTGATCATGTTGTGTGTTTCAGAGGACACACTGACGCCCGTGGACAGCAGTGATCAGGAGTGTGTGTGTGTGTGTGTGTTTCAGAGGACACACTGCAGTGGTCAGGAGTGTGTGTGTGTGATCATGTTGTGTGTTTCAGAGGACACACTGACGCCCGTGGACAGCGGTGGTCAGGAGTGTGTGTGTGATCATGTTGTGTGTTTCAGAGGACACACTGACGCCCGTGGACAGCAGTGGTCAGGAGTGTGTGTGTGATCATGTTGTGTGTTTCAGAGGACACACTGATGCCCGTGGACAGCAGTGGTCAGGAGTGTGTGTCCAGCGGTGGAGAGGTCCTGCTGTCCGGAGACTCGTGGAGGAGCGACGCCTGCAGAAGCTGCACCTGCAGAGACGGAGCCGTTCAGTGCTTCTCCCAGACCTGTCCCTCAGTGTCCTGCAGAGTCCCT
>JAULUF010000028.1:29985000-30007500 GCA_031834385.1 Semotilus atromaculatus
TTGCGTGTTTCGGGACCGACTCTGACGGCGTTCTCTTGTGTAGACGGTAAAGGACTCTCGAAGGAGAGTCACATGGAGATGACGCTCATCTACCAATCAGCGGCCTGGATTCTGGCCGGGATCCTCGTGGCCGTCGTGATCTTCCTCGTCGTGGCCGTCCTGGTCAACAAGAGGAACCGCTGGGTCCAGATGTCCTGCTACAGCGCGCCCAAAAAGGTGAGCGCCTTCAGTTCCTCAGGTTTATGTTCAAAATATTACCTGCCCACAATCAGGTGTTGATTAAAAAAAGAAAGCATGACACTAGAATTTTTTTTTTTTTCATTTTATGTATTGCATGTACAGATATACATGCAACAAAATATTAATTTTGTGAAAATTATCAAAAATGCTGGCAGCTAAAGAGTTAAGATATTATAAACACTAACATCAGGAAGTGCACTATACAAATAAAAATCTTATTTTTAGATATTAGGGATGTGAAATATGCCGATACGATAACCGATAATTCTTTATATTTGAAAGCCGATAATCGATATTAATTTTGGCCGATAAATCTAAATACAAATTTTTATATAAGTTTTGAGAGCCGGATTACAAAAACAAAAAGTCTACCAATAAAAGCCAAGACCCAAACACACAATTATGATGTTGTCGTTATAATGTTATGTAGCCGATATGACAGACGCACATGTTTTGAAGTGATTTCAATCATATTTCAAGCAATTTAAAATCATCATGTTGAACAGTGTGAATCTGAAGCGTCTCAGCTGAAGGAAATAATGCACTATTTATCAACTTTAATATATCGGCTACATTTTCTTTGTCTGGCCGATAACGATAACATTAAAAATGAACATATTTCGGTAATCCGATACCGATAATGTGGCCGATATATGGTGCATCGCTACCAAATATAGCTATCACGTCTGAGTGAAAATTCCTGTGCCTTAAACCAAATATTGCTTGTGTTTCCTGCAGACGGTGATCCTGAAGAAACACGTGAACAAGAACTCTGTGGTTTACATGGAGCCGTCCTCCAAAGAGAACAAGTTCCAGAGCTCGAGGAACGGGAGTTTCCCGTCGGAAGCGGAGCGGATCACAATCCCGCGCGCTAAACTCGCTAACGGACACGGATGCTAACCGCGCCTGAGCCGCATCCTCTTACGTTACCAGCTTCGTTCTCCAGCGCAAGAACAAGTATTCTGAAACGCTCGACATCTCATCTCATGCTTTAATGTGTTTATCGCGCGTCAACGAGGACGAGTTTCATGGACGTGGAGTTTCGTGTCGATCCACGACGAAACCTACCAGAGATTATTAGCATTGTGCAAATCCACACAGACCACAGATATCCTGAGGCCTTACAGGACCGCCGTGTCTCCTGACCTCTGTTTATTCACTTCTATATGTGTTACCTGTAGTTTATCGTTAGTCACTTTTAAGCCTCGTGTCGTGATGAAGCGAGAGACATTCCCGTGTGTTCGTGACATCAACCAAACCCTCGTGACAAAGACATCGCTCGTTATTTCTCAAAGTGAAACTAGTTTACATACATGCGAATTGCCTTTCCATTCATAACTGTTAAAAACAAATCTGGAGAAACTTTACATTATTTGCTCCTCTTGAAATCAGTATTTAAAATGCTCTTTTTCTTCGTTTATATCTTTCCTAGTTCTATAGTTTTCCAAGTTCTAAGTTGCATCTATAATGCAAGTCGAGGTTTTTTGGCGCCAAAAAATGTAGAAATTATTTACATTAACATTTTGTTTGCTCCGACAGACTGTTTTTGATACTGTATCTTTAAGGGATATGTAAATGATCTCTGCTGTGATTGGCGGAACTCTCTCTGTCATATGTTAATTATGGTTGTGATGTCATACTCATGGAATTCAGAACGAGCCATTTTTGCCGTTTAGATTCAGTTAATGGACCGAGAAAGACGTTTTCGTGACCAATGGGACTTTATTAGCATCGTCAGGATTTTGATATCACACTATCCAAAAAGAAAAATGGTTTGTTAGACATTGTGTGTTAGTCTGAATGAATCACATGATGATTCAGAGGGGATTTAGAGTGATTGCAGTTTGATAAATGTACAAAAACCATAAAAAAAATAGTAGAGGAAAGTATCGTATTTATTTTTTCACATTTATTTATTAATACTAAAGCGTAGTAAGTGTCTGGTCTGTGATGTTGGCAGAGAAACCCAAAGCTGCTTTATATCAGAGCTTATTTATTTGACCTTTGCCTCGTGTGTCAGGATGATCCTCTCGCTGTAACGTACACCTGTTTTTGAAATAAAAATGAATTGTGTGAACCGTGTCGCGTCTCCAGAGTCATTTCTTGCTATAATAACCTAATATCCAACGCTTAATATTCCTGCTCGTGTCAAAAGAAAATGCAAAAACTCTGATCTGTTGTTAGCTTTAAAATGCATTTATACATTTTGTACATGAATACAGTTAGTCATATCTGAAATCTGATTACTTCATTTGTTCTATTGTAAAAAAAATAAAAAAGTAAATACGCCCTTCTGTACATTGATAATTACAACTGCACTGCATAAGAATATTAATTCTTTATAATATGAAAGCATTGCCTTTGGCTAAAGATCTTTTGCATCAATATTATTGCAAATATTACGATCAAAACCTTAAACCCGTTTATGAGCCATTTTAATCGTGGCACTGAAACTCATCAGCTAATCATAATTCTGTTTGTCACATCAAAATGTTATTATTTGATCTTTACAGACACCCGTGTACATATACTCACATAAAGCAATATATATAAACAGCAAATATCTGACTTTTTCATAATCAAGCTCTAAATCGATCAATGTGACTGAAATGAAAGTATTATAAACAATAATATTATGAATTTCTGCTAAGCTGATTTTAATATGCATATAAAAATGCACTCATTAAAGAGATGCTAAAATACATCGACTTATGCATGTTAAAAAAATCAAGACAATGCGATTTTGGGAAAATAGTTTATTTCCTTCAGTTCTGGACTGTACAGTATTTCGTGTTGTGATGGAATCAGAGCTTTGGATCTGCTCAGATGTCAGAAAGAGTGTGTGTGTGTGTGTGTGTGTGTGTGGGCGGTGAAAGCAGAGATCACAGGAGGATCTTGTAATAATCGTCTCTGTAACTGTAAAGAACGACCACAGCGACCCTGAAACACAAACACACATGATGAACATACACAACTTTAACATTATCATGAGTATTCTGAAGGCAAAACTTAAACAGAATGAACATATTTTGAAAAGAATGTTCTTAACCCTCTGGCGCTCTTCGCGTGTCTGAAAAATGAAATAAAAAAATCTGTAATTTTTTACCACAAAAATGGTACTATATATCAGTTTGATGTTTTTTTTGTTTTTGTTTTTTTAGGGGATTTTTTTATACAAAACTATATTTACACTGTATTTATAATCCATTTATTCACTTTTTGAGCATAGACCTGAAAATTAAACTTTCATAAATCTTGAATGCTTTAGAGCCACAGACTGAAGTTTGATCTCTTCTCAAACACGGGGTAAAGAAAGTTTTAAAATTTAAAAAAAAGTTTATTTTTATGAAAAATGTGCAAAAATACTATTCTAAATGTTATTTTTCAGACTGATCATATACGGATGATCTCTCAGACGAACACACATCTGCTGAAGACTGAACATTCAGGACACATTCTGGAGAATAGAATACATATTTTCTGACTTAAAAGTTATCATGAGTATTCTGAAGACAAAACTTAAGCAGAATTAAAAAAATTTGAAAAGAACGTCTTAAGTCCCTGTGAATTGATTAGGATGTTTCAAATATGAAGCTTGTAAAACGCCACTGGAGGACTTTGGTCACGTGACGATTAATGTCAATAAATGAACACAATATGCACTTCATAATCAAAGAATGATCACAAGGTTCTCGCTACTTCAGAATATAAAGATGTCTGACTGTATATTATGATTTTTCTCCATCATTTATGCCAGTTTTTAGGCATCAGCTGAACCGGGTGAACATTAGAATACTGTGATTTAGTATTAATTTTCACATGCAGTTACACATTGTCAATTAAAAACAAGTTTATTTTTTTAAACTGAATATTTGCAGTATAAGAATTCAGAACACAAAAACTAGCTGTTTGAAAATACATGTCTATAAAATTCAGCCATTAAAAACCTTTCAGTTTGTTAAATTTCAGATGTTCAATATTCGTTCCAAAAAAATTCAAATTCAGAACTATTTAAAATTCAGTTTTGTTAGATTACACTTGCAAATAATTCAAATTTACAAATTCAAATCATTTTGTCATATTAATAGCTCCATAGCGTCCGAGGTACTTTACCTATGACGTTTGAAACACTGTAAATGCGTCTGCAGCTTGCAATAACTGGGGTCCATGAACAAAAGACTCTTGGCTGAATAACTTTTGTAACTTTAATAAGAGTCAGTATATATTTAATTCATACAGTGAAAACTGAGGTGTTTTATTTTTACATTTGATTATTCAGCTTCTGTTGTTAAATAAACCTAATGTAGGATAACCTGAAACCCTAAACGCTGTGCTTTACACACTGATGTTAAAATAACACTTCTTATGCTACAGTAAAACACTGTTCACTTTCAGAAATTGTTGAGATGTTTTCTGTGTCACAAAAGGAATGTGAAACACGCATGTAATTTAAAATGTGTTGTAGCAGCTTTGCAGTGACTGTAGTAGCTAGCCTAGCCTGAGTCGATCATAACGGCACAGAGAGCCCCCCATAAACGGCTTCAAAACCGTTATTCAGAAAGTCTATGGGTGACGTCACAGACGCTTTGTCCATTTTTTTTACAGTCTATGCTTTAAACACAAATATACTAGCCAACTTTCTTTTCCTCCTTTCATTTGCTGAACAAAAAAGAAGATATTTTGAAGAATGTTGCTAACCAAGCAGTTTTGGTTCCCACTGACTGTATTTTTTATTTTTTATCCATATAATGAAAATGGAAGTTAATGGGAACGACCAACGTTCTTCAAAATATCTTCTGTTCCACAAAACAACAAAACTCACACAGGAACGACATAAACCATCAATTCCTTAAAAACGTGCCTAATACTATATTAAAGAGTTACATTAGTATATTATATTAAATTATACTCATTTATTTCACAGGTGTGTTCAAATGCATCCTTCTCAATGCTACAGGAGATTCGATATTCATTTCATTCGATTAAAAGATTAATTAAATGAATGTTTTATTCCAAAATGTTTTTAAATACACAACAAAAAAACATTTCATAGAAATTAAAATAAATAAATAAATTGTTGTTCAATTCAATTCTATACGTTTAATGATTTGAATTAATTAGACATGATTTTTGATTACTACAATTTAATAAAAAAAAAAAATTAATTAGGGAAAAAATGGAATTTGGTTAAAAAAATAATGGAATTTGAGAAAAGAAATTCAATGTATTCATAGGGCTCTAAACGTAATTTTTGATAAGCTTTTATTTATTTATGTTTGTCGAATTGTACAAGTTTAATGATTTCAATGAATTAGGAACGCTTTTTGAAATTTAATTTAACGATTCAAATGGATTTTGAAAAAAATGGAATACAAAAACAAAAACAAACAAAAACTGAATTGACAAAAGAAATCAAAAAAAAAAAAAAAAGTATTTCATCTTAGCATTTGATGATAGTATCATCTACTAAAATAGTATCATGTACTAAAATACAAATAGTATTTCATCTACTAAAATTCAATTTAACCATTAAAAAATTAATAAAAATGGAATCCAGAAAAATTCAAACGAAAAAAAAAAAAACGTAATTTGAGAAAATATAAACCGTAATTTGGGACCAAATGAGTTGTGGAATAAAGTTGTTAATAAACAGAACGCTGTGATGTGCTGTACCTCTTGTGTATCTTGAGCTGGTGTATCTGTTCACAGATGCTCTTGAGGTAGCGCTGCTTCGGCAGGCGAGACAGGAGCGTCTTCACACTCACGTTGAACTGCTCCTCGCCGTCGAACTGATGAACAACAGGAATCATCATCAGAATGTGTTCAGTTCATTCAGAACCAGCCTGTGCTTCAGTGCACTCCTGCAGATTCACTAAACCACTCTAATACTCACTTTAAAACTTCAGTGCCAAGCCAACATTCCTCATTTTCATTTCTGTCTTGACCTGAAAATAATTTTAGCATTTTTTTGACAAATTGAGCGTTTTAATGGATTTGATGAGTTTTGTGTTTGAAATATAAAAAAGTAACAAATCCTTCCCTCAATTTGACCCCTTTAAGAATGAATGGAATTAGAGGAATGCTTCAGTGCACATCACAAGAAAAACTCAAAATTCTAACTAAGAATGCAAAAACCTTACCAAAAAAATAATGTGTACATGTGTATCTGAATGCACACTGAAGGGAACTGACTTTAGGACCCAGAGGAGCAGCTCATTTACACACACACACACACAGGTGAAACTCCAACAATTAGAATATCGTGCAAAAGTTCATATATTTCAGTAATTCAAATTAAAGGTGAAACTAATATATTTAGTATATATAACTATATACATATGCATGATTATACTTTTCAGAGGGCCGACATTTCTGTATTTAAAATCCTTTTTTTGATTTGTAATATTTTAATTTTGTGAGATTTTGAATTTGGGGTTTTCATAAGCTGTAAGCCATAATCATCAAATTTATAACTTTTGCACGATATACAAAATGTTCAAGTTTCACCTGTAGAGATATAAGGCCATCTAGAGTCATGAAATATCATCATTATATTATTGTAAGATTTCGGCAAAGACGCCCAATGGAAGATATTTAGAGCTGATTTATAAGGGTTATGCATAAAATTGTGAGTTATTTTTAATTTTACATTGAAAGAATGTGAGGAATGTGCTTAAATTACTATTTATTTATTATTTATCGATCAAATCTACTAATTTCAAGGTAAATAAATATAAATATAGAAAAAAATATTCTCAAAATGAAATAAAATAAGCTTTCTGAACAAAAAAAGTATAATTTTAGTGTTAGAATGCTTTTGTGTTGGAGTGCAATATCCCATAATCCCCGGGGATATGATGTGTGTTCCTCTGCGTTTATGAACCCAGAATCGCTGATGATAATCACAAACCTCGAGGGACAGGAAGTTGACGAGTGTTTCCTTGGGAAGATCGACCTGAGGAGGAACGGCAGATTGTTAAGGTCATTTCCACACACACACACACACACACACACACACACACACACGGCTCAGGGTAAACCAGCGCACCGGTCGACAGGACCCGCTAGAACGCTAGCAGACCTCTAGATACGACTGTGTGTTTATAACCGACAGGTAATCACTTCAAGAGCTTGTCGAGGAATAAACTGAAGTCTAAAGCACATGATGAGTTGAATTTTGTGTGTGTATGTGTGAATGTCTCTGTTAGTGTGTGTGTGTGTGAATGTCTCTATTAGTGTGTGTGTGTGTGTATGTCTCTATTAGTGTGTGTGTGTGTGTGTGTGGCTTGATTAGCTCTGCTCCAAAACACTAGAATATGGAAATAACTTTTATTGTACCTTCCTTTTGACTTGTTTTTCAGTACAAATATCTAATATACATTTACTGGAGAAGAAAAAGTGACAGAAAATAATAAGTGTTGAATGAAGTTGATACAAATATCTGCCAATGAGTCTGAAAAATAATCTGAATTTAAAGAGAAAACATTTTCATACCATATTGATCACATTTCTAAGAAAACAAGACTTCATATATTAATTTTGCTACTCCAGTAAATGTATCTTGATGTATTTGCACTGGACAAAAATACTGAGGAAGATATGTATTTATACATATACATATATTTTGTTTTTGGCAGTGAATGTGATGTTTAATGCCATGACGCTCTTAAACCCTGATATAAGTGCAGATTATGTTTCTGATGTTGCTCAGGCGTGTGTGTGTGTGTGTGTAGCTCGAGATCCTTCTACTTCTACAGTCGCTGATCCCGTAACTCAGGCTTAGATGGAGTTGTGTAATAACTGTAATAACAGTAAACCACTGTATTCCCCACAGAGCCACTAATTAACTAAATATGCAAACGATGTAAATCTCACAGACAAGTGTACGCCTCCTTTTGCTGTGTACAATTCTGAGAACTGTGTGTGTGTGTGTGTGTGTGTGTGTATGTATGTGTGTGCGTGTGTGTGTGTGTCTGTGTGCTCTTGTTTTTGTGATATATGAGGACACACATGTGTATAATGTCATGCATATTACACTGGTATTACAACTTACACGTGATTTATGAGGACATTTCATGAGTCCTCATATTTAAAATAGCTTAAAAAACATAAGAAACAATGTTTTATTAAAAATGTAAAAATGCAGCATGTCTCCTGTGATGGGTAGGTTTAGGGACAGGGGCAGTGTGTGTGTGTGTGTGTGTGTGTGTGTTTGTGTGTGTGTCTGTGTGTGTGTGTGTGTGAAAAGCCAATGTCGATCTTTTAAAAACGCCATATGCTGCTATGCCATACATATATATATATTGGTCGAGCACTGATGTAAGCCTGGAGGCTGGTGTGTTGATCTGACAGCAGGAAATGACATCATGTACTTACAGCCAACACTTCGATGTCGCTGCTCTTGTTCTGTAAATTGCTGCTCAGATTCTGCAGTCGCGACTGAATCTGAAAGACAGAATCAGTTCATGTTCATGATGCAGAATCAACAGAAAACAAAAGGCTTTTCATCATATACACACTGGCGGGCAAACGTCTGGGAGAGAGTCTCTTCTGCTCAATAAAGCTGCATTTACTTATCACAAATACAGTCAAAACAGTGAAATATTATTATAATGTAAATCATCTGTTTTCTATGTGAATATACAGTAAAGTGTAATTTATTCCTGTGATCAAAGCTGAATGTTCATCATCATTACTCCAGTCTTCAGTGTCACATGATCCTTCACAAATCAGGATAATATGATGATCAAGAAACATTTATGATTAATATCAGTGTTGAAAACTGTTCATCTTTTAGTGGAAACTGACACATTTTATTCTTCAGGATTCTTTGTTGAAATAGAAAGGTATTTATTTGAAATATAATCTTTTGTAACATTATAAATGTCTTTACTGTCACTTTTGATACATTTAATGCGTCCTTAATGAAGAAAAGTATTGATTATAAAAGATCTGTATTACCCCAAAACTTCTTTTGTATCATAAATAATCGCAATGTATCATAAAATCTGAAGCAGCATAACCTTTTTTTTTACATTTATGCTCAAGAAACATTCATTATTATAATCAGATCATCATATTATCCTGATTTCTGAAGGATCATGTGACACTGAAGACTGGAGTAATGATGCTGAACATTCACAAGAATAAATTACACGTTACTATAGATTCACATAGAAAACAGATGATTTACATTATAATAATATTTCACAGTTTTTACTGTATGTTTAAATAAAAAATGCTTTGATGAGCAGAAGAGACTCTTTCAGAAACATTACAAATATGAATTATTTGAAACTTTTGACCGGCAGTGTAATAAAGTTGAGCGCACGGGTTCATGTTTCTATGGCTCATGAAATATGAATGATGATTCCTGAGAAGGGCGTCTCCGCTGTCCTGAGACTCACACACGCTGCATTACACAGCCAATGAGCTGAGATGAACAAGACGCTCCTCGGGATCACAGATTCAACACTTCCTGTTTAATCGAGTGTGAAAACGTCACAGGGAAATGAGTCGGAACGCAGCTCTGGGATTGGAGAGTTAACGTGAGTGATTGTGAGAGGAACATACAGTCAAACCAACATTCATTCAGACTCCTTCAACATTTCTCACATTATCAGTTTATTCACTATAGTTTAGAAAATGGTCATAAAATATGAGCAGAACTCATTGATATTTCCCTGGTTTTGTCCGTCCTTCTGTTAGACTCACACACATGAATTATGGTGAATATCTGTCAGCTGGTAAATTTAACTACACAATTAGATAATACCAGTTTAGCTCAACCAGTGACCAAGCAATGCTTCATGTTGTTCAGTCTGTGTGTAAAAAGAGCATTAGCAATTACAGAAAAAACACTGAAGAAAAACATGATCAGCTCAAAGTGGAGGAATCATTTTAGGGCCCAATAAATGTTTATAAATGTCACTGGTAGTCAGTAGGCGTGAGGAGAGTTTCCATTACAGATTTGCACAAAACTTTTGCCATTTTTTCTAAATGTCGATAAAAAACGATTGCGGAATGACGTGTTTCCATTAACCGATGTTATGTGACTAAAACAAATTTTTTTCCTCTCGCGATAATTACGTTTTTCAAAAAATCATGTTGACGGGCGTTGGTAGGTTTATATATATCACAGCCACCGCACTAGACATTATTATTATTATTATTAAATAGAAAGAGACATAGGCATGTTATCCCAGCATTAAAGGGGTCATGACATGAGAAACCAAATTTGCCTTGATCTTTTGGTATATAAGAGATCTATGTACTATTAAAACTTCCTGCAAGTTTCATAGCTTAAGACGTCCTCCCCATTATAAATGAACAATTTATTTAATCAAGCTCTAAATACAGCTCGTTCTGGATCCATGGTACGAAGTGACGTATCAGTCGTTTGCATATGACCGCCTCCAGCGCAGGACAACTACGCCTCATTTCATCATCGCATCGTTGTCGTGCAGCGAGTGGGTCTGTTTACAAGAAGACTGCGATGCCACACAGATGTGCTGTTCCTGCTGTGGACACACAACATGTTTGAATACGCTGACGTCAGGGAGAAATGGACGTCCCAGTCACAACAGTGTTAATATATGCGTGTGTTCTCTACATTTCAAGGATGACTATTTTGAGAACAAATCGCAGTATGATGCTGGCTTTGCCAGAAAACCTTTGCTTAAAGATCAGGCCGTGCCCACTATTGAGCCAACAACGATGCCGCAAACTGTAAGTAATGTATTTCATCTTAAAACTACTTTTTATGCATAAGCACTGACGTTAGCCAATCATAACAGTGGTCGTTAACACTGAACTCTTAAAGGGGAAACACCCCCAAAACAGACGAGATGAGAAACAGGGTGGGAAAAGGTCATAAATCACTACATTTTAAAAGGTTTTTGTCCAAAAAACTATAGTAATACTATAATTGCACCTAAGGGAACATAATAAAACAAAAACCAAGTCATGAGTTATGACCCCTTTAATGGTCAGGAAAGACTCGTACTGTGAACGGCTCATATGAGGTTTCTCCTCATTTCTGCTTCCAGCTCGTGATTGTGGCATTTCTTTAACATTTAGAATCCAGTATTTCTGTAATTCTGTTGTGTTATATGAATTTAATAAAGAACTCTGTCTCGTCTTATTTCCAATCACACCGCGCCTTTTACGTCAGGAAAATCCGCAAAAACTGGTTTCATTGCAGTTTCGCAAAATATTCCTTTTTCGAATTGCCTGAAAAACCTCCTCATGCGAGCGTAAAAACGTTTTTGCGATAAATGGGAGTTTTTGCGAAATTGACGTGTTTCCATTGGGCGTATTTTCAATTCGCAATTTCAATTAGCGCAATTTGACGAGTAATGGGAACACGGCCACTGTGACACATTATACCCAAAAACTCTCCATACAGGTTACTTTATTTTGCTCTCCTCACTTATAATTGATCTATAGTGTCCTGTAAAAACACATCAAATATGATATCTGGTGAATAATGTTTGGTGTGACTGTATGTTCCAGAGGCTGAAGATGAGGAAGTAAAGGTGTTGCCGTGATGTCACTGTTCTCAGACCTGCGTCTCGTATCTCCGTCTCGAGCTGGCGGACACTTTCTCAGGCGCCACGAGGTTCACGTTCACGACGGCGTTGCTCCCGTGGGACTCGGACAGACCTGACACACACACACACACACACCAGAGCATCACACATGAGGATCTTTCAGCTCTATTTAGTTCAGTGTTGATTCAGTTCAATAACAAGTCTATCAATTATGAAACTAGTTCCGTTCAGCTATAAGCTTCTCTAGTGTCATTTTACAGCTCAATTCACTATAATGTCGATTCATTTCAAATCAAAGTCATTGTACAGGTTCAGAAACTCTGTCCTCGTGGCTTTCTGCTTTATTAATTCATTAAACACATTATGGAGGCACACAGGGACTGTAGAGTTATACTGGGCTCTGGCAGATGTTACATGAGTTAAAGGGATAGTTCACCCGAAAATGAAAACTCTGTCAGTAATTCCTCGTCCTCATGTTGTTCAAACCCGTAAGACTTTCCTTCAGAACTTCACATGAAGATATTTCTGATTAAATCTGAGAGCTGGATCACTCCAAAGGCTTCTCTGGGAATGAAACTTGCCGGCCCAGAAAAGTTATTAAAGACATTGTTAAAATAGTCCGAGTAACTACAGCGGCTTAACCTTAAGTTTATCAAGCGACTAGAATACTTTTTGTGCGGAAAAAAACAAAAATGCCGACTTTATTCAACTGTTCATGTCCTTCTCTGTGGGCCTCGAGTGAGTTCTCGTAGTGTAACAGCAGCGCTTCTGTCTGTACGTCACACCGGCTCACTAATGGCCGGCGCTGGTCATGTGTGTGTGTGTGTGTGACGTACAGAAGCGATGCGCTGTTACACAACGTATCGTAAACTCACTCGAGGCCCACGCAGAAGAAAATTAATGATTTTTGATCCCAGAGAAGCCTTTGGAGGAGTGATCCAGCTCTCAGATTTAATCAGAAATATCTTCATGTGTGTTCTGAAGATGAACACACATGAACTGAAGATGAAGGAAAGTCTTACGGGTTTGAACAACATGAGGACGAGGAATTACTGACAGAGTTTTCATTTTCGGGTGAACTATCCCTTTAACTCATGTAACATCTGCCAGAGCCCAGTATAACTCTACAGTCCCTGTGTGCCTCCATAATGTGTTTAATGAATTAATAAAGCAGAAAGCCACGAGGACAGAGTTTCTGAACCTGTACAATGACTTTGATTTGAAATGAATCAACATTGAAGTGAATTGAGCTGTAAAATGACACTAGAGAAGCTTATAGCTGAACGGAACTAGTTTCATAATTGATAGTTATTGAACTGAATCAACACTGAATAATGACACTATTGAAACCTGTGAAGTTTTTTAAAATTCATGTAGATTTAGATAAAAAATTATCTCTCTATTTTTTTTTTAAATAGTGTATCCATCCTGTTGTTTGTAATTTTCATCTTTGCTCTTATAGTTAATAACAAAAATGAAATAATGAAATTAAAATGAAATAAAGTGAAATTAGATTTTGGTCATATAACCCCTGGTTGAAGGAAGGATTCAATAAATCAATACATTTGTATTAATTTAGCACTTTTCCAAAGAAATCAATGCAGTTTAAAGTGCTTTAAGGGCAAGAAACAGGATTAAAAATAGACACTATGATTAAAATAACAATTGAAAGAAGACCCAAAATAGATTACAACAATATCAATAAAAAGTGTAAAATTGAATATCAATAACGATAAAAAAACGAAAACAGAATGTAAAAATGTAAATAAATATATGAAGTGGGTTACTGCTCAGTAATTTGTAAAACCCAAGATTGAGAGTTTGTGAGTGTGTCCAGGACAGGCTCTGTGTACCTGAGTTTCCCAGAGACGATCCTTTGGGATTCTGCAGAGAAACGCTCTCGGAAACCTCTCTGATGGACAGACCACAGAAAGGCATTAGATATTTCCTCTGGACTCTGAAACATGGTTTGCTAGGGCTGGGCATTGACACAAATTTCCCAATTCTATTATATATATATATATATATATCAGGTACAGTACGTCAAATTATGTAAAAAATGAAAAAATCTTATAATATGCTGCAAATTATACAGGGAAGAAGGACATTTGTTTTCATGACCTATTTATTCAAACATACATCAAATATTGAAGGGTTAATTTAAAATATAATGAATATGTAATATATTGCATATCAAAATGCTCCTCTAGAGTTATTTATAGAGTTTATGGTCACTGAATGGCTTTAAATGTGACATTATTCTTCTGTTTTATTGGCGGTTGAAACACTGACTGATGGATTAAATCAGACATGATTGATTTCAGGAACTTGTTCTGAATATTTCAACATTCCTTCTGATGTTCATCATGTTTATTTGCTGCTGGAACTAATAGTAAAGAGGAAGAGATGATCGGTTCATTGACACACGCATTAAACACACACACACACACACACACACACTTATTGACTGAATGTCATTATAAAAGTGACAGAATCAAAGCACAACGCTTATTGTGGTTATTTAACGGCAGGAGCTTTTAGTGAAGCTTAATTCGTGCATCAAACAGCATTAGAAGATCGAGTCTTAGGATTTACGATTTAAGATATCGATTAATGAAATTGAGTGCCTGAATTGAGTTGTGACCTGTTTCTCTCCTCGGAGAGTTTGACCCGGCTCTTCTGGATGAAGTGATCGACCAGATCCGACTCGGGAATCCTCTTCTCCGACTGACGGTCCTTCTCGAACGACTTCACCTGACGGAGGAGAAGAGAGGCAGCACTGCACTTTTACTCCCATAGTGCTTTTACAGATGTCTATAGTGCTTATATACAGCTTTACATTAATAAACAGTTAATGTTGTAAAGTTAATCAATTATGAAACTTTTTCAATCTTGATTCAATTCAGTTCAATAACAGTCAAAGTTGCGAAATTCATCAATTATTTTCAATGTTGATTCAGGGCAATAAGAGTGTCTGTCAAAATTCATCAATTATGATTTTTTTTAAAATGTTGATTCAATTACGTTCAATAAAAGCCAATGTTAAAAAATTCATCAATTATGATTTGTTTAATGTTGATTGAAGTCAGTTCAATAACAGTGTCAATGTCACAAAATTAATCAGTTATGAAACAAATTTTCAATGTTGATTCTATTCAATAACAGTCAATTTTGCTAAATGAATCAATTATGAAACTAATTTAAATTCAGCTGTAAAGCAGCTCAACGGAAGACAATAGTGTCATTATTCAGTTCAAGTTTTGTTCTTATCTGATAGAGTCTGATTCAGTCTTTTTGACTCTAGTGCAGGTGTTGAAGTGATTTACCTTCAGGTAATTTCCTTCTTTATCAGACACGAGGACCATGAATGTGATTCCAGCTTGTCTGCAATGTTCCAGAAGAGCTTCTTGTGACTGTGGCACAAAAACACACATTTAGACACACACACACACACACACACACACACACACACACACACACACACACACACACACACACACTGACTGCATTCATAAGAGTGTGTAAACTTCTGCCCAAGAACCGCCCAGTAATAAGGATGAAAATCATGAGGGATTTAATGATTGTGGTTTTGAGTTGAACAGAATAATAATAATCTTGGCCTGTGGTTCAGGAAGAGAGGAAGTGCTCTGGTGGATTCTAGACTGGAACTCATGAGGTTAAGACTCATTTGAGTCATTGAAAAACCTGCTGATAAGGATGAAATCGACGTCTCTCTGTGCTTTATCACACACACACACACACACACTCTCTCAAACACACACACACACACACTCACTCTCAAACACACACACTCACATATACTCACTCTCTCGCTCACTCACTGACACACACACACACACACTCACTCACTCTCAAACACACACACTCACATATACTCACTCTCTCTCTCGCACTCACACACACTCTCACTCACTCTCAAACACACATACACTCTCACTCACATATACTCGCTCATTCGCTCGCTCACTCACACACTATCTCTCACTCACTCACACACTCAAACACTCTCTCTCTCACTCTCTTGCTCACTCACACACACACACTCTCTCTCTCTCTCTCACACACACACACACAAAAATCACAAATGTCCAGACATGTTTCTATTCGAGGGTAATAAAATGAGTGTAAGCTGTACGTTTGAGGCTGTCAGTAACAGGTTAAACAGCAGTACACTACACATCAGTGTGAGCTCAGGCGTGTGTTGTGAGAAAGCCCTGGTGTGTGTGTGGACTCTGCTAACGCATCATCATCCAGCATGTCGCAGCTCTCGGCACACGTCATCATCGCCGCGTGTGGAGAGAGATTAGAGACAGCTCTCGGCTTCATTAGCACTCACTCATGCAGAACTGCACTAATAAGCCAAAATCAAGGGCGTTTTCATCGTTTTTATCTTCAATGTGAACGCAGACTAACCAAAGCAAGATTTTTTTTTATTGCAACAGAACAAAATTTCATAATACACAGATGAGGCAAAACATTATAACCACCTGCCTAATATTCTGTTGTACTAGTGCGTGATTTATTAAATGCACTCTATTAATTAATTCTATTAATATTCAAGATAACAGCGTTATCTTTTTCTATCTGTGTATGTCTTTTATATTTATATAATTTAATGATAATTATTTTTCTCCAAATATTAGCATGATTACAAATGTGATATTGATTTTATATGACAGTTCAATAAACGAGTAAATATTATATGGCTTTTTAGACACAATATTGACTGTTTTTGCTCTATTTGCGTCTCTGAGTGACACGGCGGTGTTTCATTACTGAATCAATTAATCAGTTGAATGAATGATTCAAGACTGTAATGAATCAGTTGAAACTCAATGACTCACTCATTAACAGTGACTTGCCTCCACCTACTGGTGGTTTTAATTTCACATTTAAAGTATCTTTTCATATTATAAATCCTTTCAAAAATCAATATTCAGTGTTTTATGTTTACATTATTTGTAGGTTAAACACATTGATGTCACTCTGAGCTTCATTAAACAGTCTGTGTGAAACATCTAAACCTCTTTAGCAAAGACTAATTTTGTTGATATTGATTTCATTTGATTGGTAACAGCCCTATTGTGTTTTATTATACTAATTACATTTATTGATTAAATGTAAGAAATTGACAATAAACATGATGCATACATTTAATTAGGTTAGAAAAACGCCTTTATAAAAGGCAAAAATCTATTAAAAATATTGGAAAAGAAGATCTCTGTCACTGCTGTGAACTGACCAGACCAGAATATGAAGAATATCAGAAACTTTAGGAGTCTCTGTCAAGGTAAACACAATAAACACACTCAACAAAATATAATTTAAATATCGTTATCGATAAAATCCCAGAAATTATCGAGATATTATTTTATATCTCTATAGGTGTCAAAAGTCTCTCCTTGCCCATTTCTGCCGCATCAACACACTGACTACAAGAACTGATCGTTCACCAATCATCTACTCAGAACTTGTCATGTGACCAACATTTTTGGCTTCACCTGTGAGTGTTTTGTCTCATCAAATATCATGTGAACATCCTATAAACACTGACCTGCGACACATCATAGACGATGTCTGACGAGACTCCAGCCGCCCAGAGTTTCTGAATCACATTAACGGCTCTGCTCGTGGAGGACTGACCCACGGGGACCACCAGAACATCACAGGAGCTCACAGGAGG
The DNA here is from genome assembly GCA_031834385.1 of Semotilus atromaculatus. NCBI lineage: Eukaryota > Metazoa > Chordata > Actinopteri > Cypriniformes > Leuciscidae > Semotilus > Semotilus atromaculatus. Next base: position 30,002,497 of record JAULUF010000028.1, read on the forward strand.
CTGGCACACACACACACACTGTCAAGTCACCTTCATTTATATAGCGCTTTTCAAAGGGGTCATTGGATGCAGATTTTGCACAAGTTGGTGTAAAGTTTGTAACATACTTTGGTTAAAATTCCTTAATGTTTGTGTAAAACAACAGCTTTACCTCCTCAAGAACAGCTCTGTTCACAGCGACACCGTTTCAGTGCATGTCTCTTTAAATGATAATGAGGTCCATGTCGCTTTAAATGATAATGAGGTGCATGTCTTTTTAAATGATAATGAGGTGCATGTCTCTTTAAATGCTAATCTGAGGGAGGAAATATGCTAATACGGAAAATATGCTAATACAGAAAAAAACGAATACATGAAATATGCTAATACGGGACAGTCCGTCAGTGGTCGTGGGCGGAGCATGAGCAATATGACATTATATTGCTCAGAAAATCCAAACGGATTGTGATAACGGGAGATTACAGTAACAGAGATAGTTTGGCTTTACAGCAGATCTAGAATAAAGTTATTATCCAGATAAAGTTGTAAAGATCATTAGTTATTAACTGAAGGTTATCAAAAACGTGAATCTGTGAAACGTTGACGCCGTGCACATGCGTATCACGTGTTTAGTCTATAGATATGCGTGTGTGAATATATATGTGCGCAGGCGTGTAATCTTTCTTTACAAATCGACCTCAACAAATTACTTGTCTGGCCTTAAAAATTCATAATACAGGATTTTTTTTGTCGCTTCCGCATAGCCATGTGAACCGGAATCATTTTGACAAAGTTTTATCGGTGCAGAGGTGAAGGAGGCCATCACAGGGGAGCACACACACACACACACACACACACACACACACACACACACACACACACACACACACACACTCACTGGTTCCTCCATATTGGCCAGGGCAGAGCAGATCTTGTCCAGGGCGATGCTGGCGCCGACCGCTGACGGGACTGGACTCGACACCGTCGGCCCGTGAAACTCCATGATCTGGCAATCAGGAAAACACTTGATCTCAATAATGTAGTCTTCAGATTAATTCAAATTAGTTTCATAATTGATGAATTGTGCAACATTAATTAAATAATAATAATAAAATAGAATGAAATATAGGGCAAATAAATCAAATATATTGTACTATCATTTTATAGGGAAATATGGGGCAAATAAATAAAATAATTAAAATAAACAAAGTAATAAAATAATACTAAAAAATAAGAAATAAAGGGATAAAAAAAAACTAAACAAAAAAACAAATATAGGGCAAATAAATAATATATATTTTTTACTATCATGTTATAGGGAAATATGTTATAAAATTAAAAAAAAAATAAAAAAAAAATAATAATAAAATAAAAATATATAGTGAAATATAGGGCAGAAAAACTAAAACTAAAATTTAGAGACACTTAAGAGATGTAAATGTTGCTCAAGTCTATTCAGTTGTGTTGTTACCAGATGATCGTAGCGCCCGCCGGCTGCCAAGATATCCGGGACGGTGCGTTTCCGTTTCCTGATGAACGCCACAAACTGGAAGATGACCCCGCAGTGATGCTGGACCTTATAGACCAGACCCAGATTCACCACAACCTTCCAAACACACACACACACACACACGCAGATGAAGAGCAGAACTGACCCAGAAGAGGAAGAATATCAGAGATCACACACAGAGCCGTCACACCTGCAGTTTAAAATCAGCACTATCAACATTTACTGCTATTGAACTAAATTTAAATCAACAACAAAAAATAAAAATAATTGATGATTTTTGCAGCATTGACTGTTATTGAACTAAATTTATTCAACAAAAAAATTTATGAATTTTGCAACATTGACTATTATTGAACTAAATTTATTCAACATAAAAAATTAATTGATGATTTTTGCAACATTGACTGTTATTGAACTAAATTTATTCAACATAAAAAAATTATTGATTATTTTTGCAACATTGACTGTTATTGAACTAAACTTTATCAACATTTAAAAAATTGTTTCATAATTGATGATTTTTGCAACATTGACTGTTATTGAACTAAATTTATTCAACAAAAAAAATGGATGAATTTTGCAACATTGACTATTATTGAACTAAATTTATTCAACATAAAAAATTAATTGATGATTTTTGCAACATTGACTGTTATTGAACTAAATTTATTCAACATAAAAAAATTATTGATGATTTTTGCAACATTGACTGTTATTGAACTAAATTTAATCAACATAAAAAATGGTTTTATAATTAATGATTTTTGCAACATTGACTGTTATTGAACTAAATTTAATCAACATTTAAAAAATGGTTTCATAATTGATGATTTTTGCAACATTGACTATTATTGAACTAAATTTATTCAACAAAAAAAAAGAATTGATTATTTTTGCAACATTGACTGTTATTGAACAAAATTTATTCAACATAAATTAATTGATGATTTTTGCAACATTGACTGTTATTGAACTAAATTTATTCAACAAAAAAATTATTGATGATTTTTGCAACATTGACTGTTATTGAACTAAATTTAATCAACATAAAAAATGGTTTCATAATGATTTTTGCAACATTGACTGTTATTGAACTAAATTTAATCAACATTTAAAAAATTGTTTCATAATTGATGATTTTTGCAACATTGACTGTTATTGAACTAAATTTATTCAACCAAAAAAAATGTATGAATTTTGCAACATTGACTATTATTGAACTAAATTTATTCAACAAAAAAATAATTGATGAATTTTGCAACATTGACTGTTATTGACTATAATTGAACTAAATTTATTCAACATAAAAAAATAATTGATGATTTTTGCAACATTGACTGTTACTGAACTAAATTTATTCAACATAAAAAAAGTATTGATGATTTTTGCAACATTGACTATTATTGAACTAAATTTATTCAACATAAAAAAATAATTGATGATTTTTGCAACATTGACTGTTATTTAACTAAATTTATTCCACATAAAAAAATAATTGATTTTTGCAACATTGACTGTTATTGAACTAAATTGAATCAACATAAAAAAAAAATTTGATGAATTTTGCAACATTGACTGTTATTGAACTAAATTGAATCAACATAAAAAAAATAATTGATGATTTTTGCAACATTGACTGTTATTGAACTAAATTGAATCAACATTAAAAAATAATTGATGAATTTTGCAACATTGACTGGTATTGAACTAAATTGAATCAACATAAAAAAATGGTTTCATAATTGATCAATTTTGAAACATTGACTATTATTGAACTAAATTTAATCAACATTTAAAAAAATTATAATTGATGAATTTTGCAACATTGACTGTTATTTAACTGAATTTAATCAACGTTAAAAAAAAATAGTTTCAGAATCGATTAATTTAGGGACATTGACACTGTTAATACCTGTTAAACTGTTAAAGTAACAGAGGGACAACTGATGAAGAGCAAACTGATCCAGAAGATGAAGAGCATCACACACACACACACACACACACACCTGCAGTTTAACAGCCAGTTTCTTGAGGAGGTGGAGCACTTCTTCCAGGTCCTTCAGGCCTTGCTTGGCCATCTGAGCCACAGCTGAACTCTTCTGCTTCGTGAGCGAGTTCATGAGAGGAAGAAGATCCTGCAAGCTTCCCTTCTGCTCGATAAACTTATACAGCGTCTGTAACTGACACACACACACACAAAGTTTTAGTTCTCAATCACTCAATCACACGCAGTTTTAGTTCAGTCCCATCACAAGTCTTTATAAATCAAGCCGAGCACAACTGTTTGTTGTTGTGTGGTAAATGTTTTATCAGTTCTATGTTGTTTTTAATCTTTTATTTATTCTTTCTGTACAGTTCTGTTGTGTTGAAAGTGCTTCAGATAAAAGTTTGAGAGCTGAGTATCATGTATTAATCGTCTGATCGTGGATGTATGATCTAATCACAATTATTTGTGATAACTGCAATATTAGCGCAGATTAAATTTCAGTTGCCACACAATTTAGGCGTTTATAGAAAATGCCATCAAATGTGCAATAATGTGTCTTCCTTCATACAAAATGAAGACTTTAGTTTAATCAGACTGCATTATGTTATATGATATGATATATGATTAGAGATGCACAAATATGACCATTTTGGCAGATACCGATAACCGATAATTCTTTATATTTTTGAAAGCCGATAACCGATATATTGGCTGATAAATCTAAATCAAAATTTCTATATATTTTTGAGAGCCTGATTATAAAAACAAAAGTCTCACCATTAAAAGCCAAGACCCAAACACACAATTATGATGTTCTCGTTATAATGTTATGTAGCCGGTACTCACATGTTGCACTTTAACTGGATTTTCCTTTTGAAGTGATTTCAATAATATTTCAAGCAATTCAAGCAATCTCAAGCAAAAAGTCTCAGTTGAAGGAAATAATACATTATTTATCAACTTTAATATTTGGCTACATTTTCTATATCGGGCCGATAACGATACCATTATCATTACAAATTAACATATTTCGGCCGATACCGATAATGTGGCAGATATATTGTGCATCCCTAGATATGATATATTTAAATAATTCATTATATAATTTAAATTATTAGTAAATTAAATTATTTAATTTTCACAGCACTGAAGTATTTGAATATGATTCTATTTTATTACAGTTTTTATTATTATATTATATACGATTCAAAGTTAAGCTGGCACTGCAACAGAATTTAATCAATCACAATTAAAATTCATGACATATTGTGACAGGCCTATATTAAATGCATTATAAAAGTATTTTTATGCATTAACTATGCCTTGTAATGCACCTTTTATGATCTCATGAATAATTGAAAACACAGTTATAATGCTTATCTATTCACTGAACACTCCTATAGAAATTACAATGCATTAAAACACACGACAAACAATTTGAGATGTAACAAGGAGTCTGTGAATATTATAATGCATTTATTTATGAAAAGATATAATGCATTGCAACGTATGAATACATCATTAATGC
>JAULUF010000028.1:30010000-30042500 GCA_031834385.1 Semotilus atromaculatus
ACAGATTGTTTATTGAACTGTTGAATGAAATCAATATCACATTTGCACTTGTGCGATTCGGGACAGAAACAGCACTCGTGTGATATTGCTTAACTATAGCATGTGGTATAAATATGACTCACACAGGGGCATTTTTGTTCTGATATATTGAAAGTAAGGGTCATTCTAACTGCAGCTTTAATGCACTTATCAAAATAACAAAAGCTGTCAAGTGTCAAAATTTTTAATGACAAAAATATGTTTTCAAAATGTGTCATTATCTTACAATCTGCAAAGGAGTGTAAAAATATGTGTTGATAAAAAAGAATGCATGAAGCTAGAATAAAACCTTTTGTTTGTTTAAAAGCAGAGGTTTTTTTACATTTAATATATATATTACATGTTCAGATATTCATACAACAAAATATGTTGGGGGGGGTCACGGCATTTTTGAGAAAATGATAAAAAATGCTGGCTCTGGCTGGCGACTTTTTAAAAAAAGGCTGGAAAGAGTTAAACACTAGAGTCATAAAGACAAGTTTAGAAATAATAGTTTCATGGTTACTATCAAAAAAGCTCTGAAATGCACATGATATTTTATGAGAAAGCGTGTTTTTGGAATCGGCACCACGATTCTGTAAATATGATGCAGACAGGGATTGATGGATCTTTGCCGACATGTTTGGCATGAAACATTTACTGTACCTGCAGCGCGCTGAACTCCTGCACGACCTCCGACACGGTGTAGATGGCCTCGGCGTCCGGCATCAGACTGGTGCTGATGGGAATGATGATGTCGAACGCACACTCCAGCAGTTCTCTGGGATGAGCCCGATCCAGCTTCCTCGGCCTGTAAACACGCTCGATACTGTACCTGCACACACACACACACACTTACTGGACTAATAACTACAGCCGATCAAGGTTTGCTCATGTCTCATGTTCACTGCAATTACTTGATCGAAAATACAGTCATTTTTATTATATTTTTAAATGTAAAACAGCTGTTTTCTATGTGAATATATGATTTCTATATGATTTGATGCTCTCAAGAAACATTTATAACTATTATCAGTGTTGAAAACAGTCATATGTTTGTGGAAACTGTTTATTTTTTTGATTAATAGAAAGACCAAAAAGAACAGCATTTATTTGAAATGTAAATCTTTTGTAACATTATAAATGTCTTTACTGCCAATTTAATGCTTCCTTGATGAATAAAAGTATTAATTTTAAAAAAATTTAAATACCTAACTTACTCTAAACTTAGATGTTAATATATCATAAAACAAATCATCATATTATCCTGATTTGTGAAGGATCATGTGACACTGAAGACTGGAGTAATGATGATGAACATTCAGCTTTGAGCACAGGAATAAATTACAGTTTACTATATATTCATATATAAAACAGATGTTTTACATTATAATAATATTTCACTTTTTGTTACTGTATTTATTTAACAATAAATGCAGCCTTGATGAGCAGAAGACTCAAAAACATTTAAAAAAAAATCATAATCCAAACCTTTGACTTTTAATGAGTCTACTATATACAACAATTAGGGGTGTAACGGTACATGTATTCGTATTGAACCGTTTCGGTACGAGGCTTCCGGTTCGGTACCCATACAAACCGGACGATTCCTTGGACCATTTTTCCTGCTGACAAAATCCACGCTGGCGCGACCACCACAACGTTGCGCAACATCAAATGGCAAACAAAATGAAAATTTCATTTTCACGTAATGAAAGCGGAACGAAACTGCGCTACTCATTATATTGTGCTTAACGGACATTTATCAGTTCGGAGTCGGACCATCAACATCTGTGCAGCGTGAGCTCTATGAGCGCGAGCCGATCTCGATCAAGCGACACTGTTATACACAGCGCTAAGAGATCCAGTAAAGAAAGCATTTGAATTCGCCACTGAAGTAATAACATCACTGCGAGATCTAGTGAGAAGCGTTCACATGTCTCCGTTATTAACCGTAGATCTCTATTAGATCAAACAGCGCTGACGTGGAAACCAGGTTAAACATTTTGCCGTGAATGAACTAGTAATAGTTTTTAAGTCCACAGATCAGCAACATTCACCATGGATTTAATGTAGTAGCCTAACACTAACTGTAACCAGTTTGGCTGGAATAGTGAAATGCTTTCAAGTACTTCACACATTTTTTTCCAGCACTTCAAAACTCAAATATTATATAAATAAATATATATTTAAATGTTATTTTTAATGTGATGACCAAAACATTATTTATTCATCCTTCAAAAATTACCCCCATTTATAAACCTGAAAGTTTCAAGATGTAGGAAAACTCACACTTATTTAAAAATATTTTTTCTTTTAATAAATAGGACATTTCTCTGGCATTTCTTCCTTTTTGCTGTACCGAAAACGTACCGAACCGTGACTTTAAAACCGAGGTACGTATCCAAACCGTGATTTTTGTGAACCGTTACACCCCTAACAACAATACATCAAAAATGTCATAACTGTGAATTTCAGGACAATAATTCACGAAACACAAAGTACCTTTTGAGATTTGAAATGTTGTTTCTGGCCACAAATCTGGCAAAGGCCAGCTGATGAGGGAAAATGAGAGAGAAATGCTTTGAAAACGTGATTCAGACCATTTGTATGCACATGACAGAGTGTTATGGATATGTTTGGCACGTTGACCGATGCTCACTCTCAGGTCGTACGGCAGAGACACCAGCATGCCACTGTGGTCCATGAAGCACGCCGTCTCACAGCCTTCGTACAGACGCCTGTTCCTGGGCAAGAGCAGCGGCGTCTGGAGCCGCACCGCACCTGACGGACACACAGCAACAACAATCATCACATTCACATGTACATTCAGTCACGCAGCAGACGCCTTCGTCCACAGCGACTTACAAACCAGGACTGAAGCAAGAGAGTCATCATGAAGGGCCAAAAACAATGCAAGAAGTGCTCAAAATACTGAGTTCAGGCATTGCTTAGAGTAGCAGACAAGGGAGGATTAAAGGAAAATAATATATATATATTTTTAAAGAGGTTAAGTGGTCACGGAAGAGATGATGAACTAAAAGGAACTGACAACATGAATATTTTAGCTCATTCAGAATGTGTGTTTCAATAAATCAGTTCAAAAGACTCATCAAATGATTCATTTGATTCACTGATCAATAGTGCTCACAGAAGTTCACACTTTGGTAACATTTTGCAAAAGTAGTTGGATACTACGCTATAAAGTATTGAAACTATTAAGTGAATCAAATGATTCTGTGAATCTTTTTTACAGAATGATTCAATTTGCTGAACTGAATAAAAAAAATTTAATCATTCAGAAAGTTAATTTCAAGTTCAAACAAGTCATCAAATGATTTATTTGATTCATTGATCAATAGTGTTCACAGAAGTCCATACTTTGTAGATTATTAGCCAGCTACTTTTGAGAAAAAAAATAACAACAGTGTTTTTAATTAGCTAACACCATGATTCAGTTCAGCAAATTGAATCATTCAGTAAAAAAGATTCACAGAATCATTTGATTCACTTAATAGTTTTTCATACTTTGTAGCGTAGTATCCTAGCCTCGTGAGACCATCCTGATCTCGCGAGCTTTCAAGGTTTCACTCGCAGATCAGTCTGGATACTTTCCGTTAAAGAAAATTTGGGAGCAGTTCACCAAACGAACGTCCAATCAACGTTGGCTTTGAGGCGGGTTGAGGTGTGACGCAACGAGAAGCGCGACAGTTCAGTCTAAAGAACATGGCGGCTTCAGCGGATGAAACTAGCATCAGCGTGGCTATCGAGCAAGTTTTATCGGAATTACAGAGTATTTCTTCACTGAAAGAAGAGCAAAACACTGCTCTGGAGGCTTTTCTCAGAGGAAAAGATGTTTTTGCTCTTCTCCCGACTGGTTTCGGCAAGAGTTTGATCTATCAATTGGCTCCTCTTGTCGTGAAGAAAATAGTCAGTACGTCATATGCTTCGTTGATCTGATTGGTTGATTTGGCCCGTCTATCACCAACATAGGCCAATCAGCTAACCAGTATTTTCGCCCCTTACCAAAACTACTTCAACGGAAGGTTTCCAGATGGATATGCGGAGCAAATCCATCTGGCGGAGTCAGGTTAATAGTATCCAACTACTTTTGTAAAATGTTACCAGAGTTGTTGATCAACTAACAACATGATTCTGTTTAGCAAACTGGATCATTTAGGAATAATATTTAAAAAAAAGAAAATATTCATTTGATTCACTCATTTTGATTCACATTTTCAGCCAAATATTTAGTTTAAAAACTACTGTTTATCTTAAGTTTTTTTTGTTTTATTTGTTAAATTGAGTGTAAATGTGCTTTTGGGTTGACTGTCAAATTAAATGAGATCCACACGGTTTCTGTCGCAGAATAATATTTCTTTAAAATATGTACTGTGTCTTTAAATAAGATTTAACAACTGTAAATGAAGAGTATCTTGGCAAGCTTTAGTTTCAAAGTCTCTTCCAGCCCTGATGTTTACAGACACATTATGTTACGCAATCACCAAAACTAACAAGCACAAAACCAAATATGCTGTTTGTCTTAACAGGATATTAGAAAACATATCTTCACTTCCCTTCAGCGCCACAATATACCAACTTTATAATTCAGCATGAACACAAACAATACCAGACATGTTTTCCTCTGGTATTTATTGTGCTCATGAACGTGTAACAGCAGCATTTCGTGCCCTTTGACCCCTCATATGTGCAGCATTTACAGACTATAAACCCACAACAGTTTTCCTCCGAGTCTGGTTCAGGAGATGTACGTTACTGGGACTTTACTCTGGCTGACAGAAGGCCTGTCAGGATCAGGAGTTCTGCACTGACGATTAACTGTACTACAAATAATTATCAATCGTTTTTTGTTTGACTGTTTTCTGTCGATATATAAGTATATTTAGGGCTGTGTAACGATTCATCGCATCCCAAATAAAAGTTTGTGTTTACATAATATATGTGTGTGTACTGTGTATAATTATTTAGTATATATATATATATATATATATATATATATATATATATACACATATGCATGTATATATTTAAGAAATATTTGCATGTATATACTGTATATATATTTATACATAACTTATATTAGATATAAATATAGAATTTTTTTTCTTAAATATATACATGCATGTATTCTATATATTTTGGTGCGATTATTTTGGTGCGATTAATCACAATTAATTGTTGCCCAGCCCTAAATAAATAAATACATATATATTTATATATTCCTATATATATATTTTAATGCTGTGTAAATTAATAATATTTATACAATAATTTATTATAATATAATAATAGGCCAGTATAATTATCAATTTAATGCTGTGAAAATTGATAATATTTATTCCATTCATTTATATATAATAATAGAATAAGCCAATATGATTTGCATTTATGTAAAATATTATGTTAATATTATGTAAAATAAGTATACAATTAATTATAAAATAACACTATAATGTAATGTAATATAATAGGCCCATATGATTTGTTTTAATGCAGTGAAAATTTATATTTATACAATTCATTCAATATAATATAAAAATATAACATAATATAATAGGCCTGTATAATTTAAGTTGTAATGCTTTGAAAAGTAATCATATGCATACCATTAATTTATATATAATAATACAAATAGGCCCATATGATTTAGGTTTTTAATGGTGTGAAAATTTATATTTATACCATTAATTTAATACAAAATTAATATAAAACAAAATATATATAATAATGCAGTTGTATTAAACACACAGAGCCTAGTTGAGAGGTCATCTAACTACAGTTTAGAGCCAGAATAATCCACTTTATAACATGTTTTATTGCTTTGTTTTCCAGCATCCCACCGTTTCTGTCCAGGTGGACCTGAAGGCAGAGGAAGAGGAACGTGTGTGTGTGTGTGTGTGTGTATGTGTGTGTGTCACTGACCGTGTCGTCTGAAGATCCGGGTGACCGTCTCGTACACGTATTGCTGGAGTTTAGCAGTGCTGAAATTAAAATTGCCCTGCACACAAACACACAAGCAGGTTTAGGAAACACACACACACACACACACACACATGGACTGATAAATAAAAGCACAGCGCCACCAACTGGTGTGGACAGACTCGTGCAGCTACAACCTGACTGGCTTTACTTCAACTTTCAACATTTACATATTTACATATTTATATATTTATACAGCACATTTAATAGCAACGTTGTTGCCTAAAGTGCTTCACAGTTATAACTAAAAACAAAAAAAACATACATATATAAACATACAGATTATTTCAGAGTGTACGGCTGGTAGAGATGATTTGTATAGCTGAAATGAACATTAAGATTAATAAAGTGTTCTTGATTGTTAGTTCGTGTTCGCTAATGTTCCACCGTGTAGTAAAGTGTCCCGAAGCGTGACACTGAGGTGATGCACATGTGTGTGGCTTTACTCCTGATTTTGGACTTCATGTTCCTGCTTTTACTGTGAGTGATTCGCCAGTGACTTTATTCTAAAGAAATAAATGTTTGTCTTCATAATCATTCATCAAAATATGCTCTAAAATGACTTTTGTTTTCAGACTGGATACGGCTCAGGGCTTCTGCAGGACTGATGTACGGCTCTTGAGGATCTTTAATAACCAAACTGAATTAATTCCATGTGTGCAGCAGGGAAAACTCTACGGTAACATCCAAACCACAAAATCACCATTTAACAACTTTACATTTCAAATAACACAGGGTTTATAAAATGTTAAACCTCTTAAGCCTTTAAACCATTTTTTTAAGAAAAAGGATGAGTCGAAATTATAAATTATTATATATTGTACATGAATGCAAATATATATATATATATATATATATATATATATATATATATATATATATATATATATATATATATATATAAAGGGCCTTCAAGCAATTCAAATATTTAATCTAATTAATTACCTGCAAATTAATCGCACATCAAATTTGTCTGGGAAATTACCAACAAAAGATCATTTAAAGTCATCATTGTGTTGAATGAGAAAAGCATCAAATAGACATTACAGGAAAGATCATAACATTTATTATTACACATAATATTTTAGGCTTTGACAGCTATAAGGGCAAGTATATGATGACAGAATTGTATTAAACTATTCGCTCAAAACACAGATTCATTCAAAAATGAAGTAAATGTCTCTTTTTATGAAGTTATGGTGATGTTGCTCGTATAAAACTCGTACAGGGGCGTTAAGGTCGGTGTAACTGCATCACGCTCCTCCTAAATTTCAAGGCATTTCTAATGTAATTTAAGACGTTTAATGGCCTTAAATTTGATCAAACTGATTTTTTAAACATGTGTCTAAATGAGTAAGTCATTCATTCATTCGATTCGTTCAAACTAGGGCTGTCACTTTACGCTCGAAAATTGATTGCACAATCGATCGGACCAACCAACACAAGTTTCGAAAACGGAAATAGGGAATCTATTTTAACGTCCTTTTTTCTTTTCTTTTTTACCAAAAATGTGTTTTAGGTGGACAGATCTACAGTACACAGAACATGTAGGATGTTGGAAAATAACAATGTCTTTTTTGTTAACAAAATGCTTTTTAATATTCGCTATTACTTCAATGCAAGTGAACAAGCGCGCCGTTATTTGTTGCTCAGTGACGTGTGTGTTCAAGCAAGCTAGAAATGCGCAGATTCTGCACAATACACTGTATTTAGTATATCATGATGACTCATGAGTTGTGTATTTGCACTAAATCCGCGCAGCTTTGGCGACACGAACTTCCCCGGCAAAGTGAGTAAACAGAAACACACCATATTGGCTCGTGATTTGACAGCGTTTCCCGCCAAAGTTAATTTTACCCGCATTTGGCGGGTGTTAATTTCAATCCCTGAATGTTGTGCTCCTGTTTGTCATTGTGCACGAAACTTCACGCCAATAAATCAGATTTTTTTTCACAAAAGTGACAGCCCTAGTTCAAACAGATGATTCATTCAGGAGTGAAGTAAATGGCTCTCTTTATGACCGAGTCATTGAATCATTGGTTCACCTGATTGATTCGCTCAAACCGAGGATTCATTCAGAAAAAAATTAATTGAAGACTTGTTCAGGACCCTGCAATATAAGAGATGTAGATTTGCACGTGCGGTCAGTGCTTCACCTTGTGGATGTCGATGTCGTAGGTGAAGTCGGTGACGGGCGAGGTGTTCTGGGAGAAGAGCTGGTTGACCATGGTGCGGTAGGCTTTCCCGCTGACGTTGGCCATGGTGTGCTGGAGCACCTCGTGCAGCTCCGACTCCTCCATCTGGGGCGGCGGCAGGAGATCGCTCTTCAGGAGCTCCAGCGCCGTCGGCCGCAGCGCCGGGTCGTGGGTCAGCAGCCAGACGATCACCCTGGTACACTGGGGCACAGAGGACTGACTCGGGCGGGGGCCGGACTCACGACTTTTAACGCCACCGACCCAATCGTGTCGGTGCTACTGAGAACTGACTCACATTTGATCAATCGGTGGCAAATCAGAGGAACTGATATACACACACACACACCAGAGGAACTGATACACACACATACACACACACACACACACACACACACCAAAGGAACTGATACATACACACACACCAGAGCAACTGATACACACATACACACACACACAAACACACACACATCAGAGGAACTGAGACACACACAAGAGGAACTGAGATATATACACACACGCGCGCGCACGCACACGCACGCACACACACACACACACGCACACACACATCAGAGGAACTGAGACACACACGCACACTCTCACACACATAAGAGGAACTGAGATACAGATACACACACGCACAAACACACACACACACACACCACAGGAACTGAGACACACACACACACACGCACGCTCTCACACTCACATCAGAGGAACTGAGACAGACAGACACACACACACACACACACGCACACACACACAAAAGCACACACATACTGAGATACAGATACATACATACATACACACACACACACACACACACCAGAGAAACTGAGACACAGATACATACACATACACACACCAGAGGAACTGAGACAGACACACACACACACACCAGAGGAACTGAGACACATACACATACACATACACACACACACACACCAGAGGAACTGAGACAGACACACACACATACATACATACACACACACACACACACAAACACATCTCCAGAGCCGCTGTGAGAGTCACTCTATAAGCATTTTACAGTTTCATTTGAGAAAAACTATCGTCATATTCATAAACACAGAAACTCAAAGGTCTTCACAGCAACCCGTTTAACTTGACAATTATATTACTGTTGTACAAAATTTAGATTTGTCTTAATGTAATAATAATATTACTGGCACTGGTACTGGCACCGGTTAACATGTGGAGTGCTGTGCAGAAATGAGGATGTTATGATGCGCACCTGATTCCCACTTTCATACTCGGAAAAGTCCTCAGGGAAACTAATCGACTCCTGCAGGACAAACGGGAAACAACGAGTGATTATGAGACATTTGAAGCAATTCTACAGGAAATTACAGTGTTATTAACATGGCAAATGTGTACAAAAGTCTGCAATTATTACGATTTTTTTATGTTTTTGAAAGAGAATCTTCAAGGCTGCATTTATTTGATCCAAATACAGTAAAACAGTGAAATATTATTCCAATGTAAATCATCTGTTTTCTATGTGAATATATAGTGAAGTGTAATTTATTCCTGTGATCAAAGCTGAATGTTCATCATCGTTACTCCAGTCTTCAGTGTCACATGATCCTTCACAAATCAGGATAATATGATGATTTGATGCTCAAAAAACATTTATGATTATTATCAGTGTTGAAAACTGTTCATCTTTTAGTGGAAACTGACACATGTTATTCTTCAGGATTCTTTGTTGAAATAGAAAGGAACAGCATTAATTTGAAATAGAATCTTTTGTAACATTATACATGTCTTTACTGTCACTTTTGATACATGGATGAATAAAAGCACTCCTTTATTTTTTGTTTTTAATCTTTCCACAAAAATATGAAGCAGCACAACTATTTTCAACAATAAAAATAATCAGTCATGTGACACTGAAGACTGGAGTAATGAGGCTGAAAATTCAGCTTTGATCACAGGAATAAATTACACTTTCAAAAATCACATAGAAAAGCTGATTTACATTAAAATAATAATATTTCACAATTTTTACAGTTTTTTGATCAAATAAATGCAGCTTTGGTGAGCAGAAGAGACTACTTTTAACATACTTATTCAAAATGTGTACAGCGTCATTAGAGAATAGAACTAAAAAAAAAAAAGCAATAAAAAGATTTGAAACCTATATGTATATTTCACAAACTAAACCACGATCAGTGTAATAAAGATCCGAGTCTGAGTTTTCCGAGACTCACTTTCCTGAGTTGGCTGAGCACAAAGATGCGTTCTGACGCCGTGGTCATGGGTCTGTAGGACATCTCGAACAAGATGATGCCCAGACTGAACAGATCCACTTTCTACACACACACACACACACACACGCACTGTCAGCCATGAAACACGTCTGAATATCAAGTATCAATGGAGTAAAACATGCAGGTTCTGCAATACCTGGTTGTACGTGGCTTTAGTGTTTCCCTGAACCTCCGGGCCGACGTAAAGAGCCGTGCCGACCATCCCAGTCATGTTATCTGGGAAACAGCAATACTACAGTTAAAAAATCATATAAGATAAAAAAGACTGTAAAAGATAAAACTGCAGACAATGTTTTCTCTTTTATGCTAGTCTCTTTAATGATTTAATGTACACTTTTTATTTATTTTTGTGTCTGTACAATAATAATTGTTATTAAAATAAAGAAATAGAGAATATTTCACCATACACAATTACTGAGCTTGACACTTGACAAACTTAGGAGTACAAAAATAATGTGTTTTTTTTTGTAATAAAGGGATACAAGGAGACTCTTACAAGCTAAATTATTTAATTATTAGAATACAAAAACTACAACTGTATGTATGTATACATGCATATATTTATGGAATTCTATTTAATGGTTCAATTAAATGTTAGTAATCAAAAAGCACCTCTAACAAACTGAAATCATGAAACAATTTAACAACAATTTATTTAATGTTTAACAAACAACACTTAAAAATCTGTTATTATTCTAATTTTTCTGGACTAGGCTAGACTATATCAGGGTCGTAACAGCCCTTTATATATATTTTTTCTTCAGAAAAGCACTAAAAGAAAATAAATTAAGAAATTCTGTGTTGTGTTAAACAGCAGATATAGTTTAATGTGCAAACAAAATACCAATAATAACCAAAGCATTTTTAACAAGCCTGAAATACACTGGGACTCTTATTTTGAAATGTCTATGACTTTTGCTCCTAAATACATTTGACAGTTCGCACACATCTCTTACTTCCACATGCTTTCACTGTAAAGCTCTTATTTTGTGTTTGATGAACAATTCCTACAACTGTCACTAAAATGCATTATTTGCATTAGTGGAGAACACATGATCCTGTGGTGAAAGTATAGATCTGTGTTTGTACCTGTTGGGTCTTGTTTGGGGACGAACCCTGAGCTGTTTTCCTCCAGCTCCAGTTTACCCGCAGCCTGAAACACACCACACGTCACACGCAACTCGTTTAACTAACGTTAGCCAATCAGGAAGCAATACAGACTCATGAATAATGCATGAATGAGCAAAATGAGAATATTGAGGACAGTAAGGCATGCATCTGGATGAATATTGAGGACAGTAAGGCATGCATCTGGATGAATATTGAGGACAGTAAAGCATGCATCTGGATGAATATTGAGGACAGTAAAGCATGCATCTGGATGAATATTGAGGACAGTAAAGCATGCATCTGGATGAATATTGAGGACAGTAAGGCATGCATCTGGATGAATATTGAGGACAGTAAGGCATGCATCTGGATGAATATTGAGGACAGTAAGGCATGCATCTGGATGAATATTGAGGACAGTAAGGCATGCATCTGGATGAATATTGAGGACAGTAAAGCATGCATCTGGATGAATATTGAGGACAGTAAAGCATGCATCTGGATGAATATTGAGGACAGTAAGGCATGCATCTGGATGAATATTGAGGACAGTAAGGCATGCATCTGGATGAATATTGAGGACAGTAAGGCATGCATCTGGATGAATATTGAGGACAGTAAGGCATGCATCTGGATCAGAGCTGCTGTTGCGTGTCAGTCTACGGCACACATGCAGAAACACATGCAGTACCACATTAGCAGGGTGATCCGTGGCCAGGCCGAAGTCCCCGATCTTCACATGATCCTGAGAGTCCAGGAAGATGTTGACAGGCTTCAGGTCTCGGTGGATCATTCCCTGTGACACACACATTACACACACACACACACATGTGTCATTATATGATTTCAGCGGAAACAATCACAGAATCCAGTCAGGAACATGGAATTTACTGTATAAACACAAAGGAATTTGCCAAGTTTTGTATTAATGAATCAAAAGTAGGGCTGTACACTTAATGAAATCAGGAGATTAACTGTAAAAAAAGACTTTTGATTATATTTCAAAATATTAAACTGTTAAAGTTTTTTGTCTTCATTTGATTACAACTGTTATTGTAAAAAATCTGGATTAAATCATTAAGAAAGAAAAATGAAAAAACACAACACAGAATTTGTGAAAGAAAAAATATTTCTTAGCCCTATTATTGTAAAAAACAAAAACATAATAATAATAATAATACTAATTATATATACATACATACATATATATGTATTATATATTGACTATATATAAATAAAATAGTAAAAAATAAAAGGTTTTATGAATTCAATTCAAACTTTTTTCCGAGCACTATGAAATCTATTTTGTTTTGTTTTCCAAATTCATTTATCATTTTTCTGGATTCCTTTTTTTCTTACATTTACATTTTTTTGGACTCTGATTTAATGGTTACATTAATTGTTAGTAACAAAAAAACATCTAATGTATTGAAATCATTAAACGTATACAATTGAACAATTTATAAAAATAAATAAAATAATACATACATATACATATATATATATATATATATATATATATTAGGGATGGGCATTTTTCAAAAATATTGCATTCGAATATTCGGGCTCATAAAAATCGAATATTCGAATATTCGTTTAGCCTATTTAAATGACCTTTAACGAAAAAGACGTTATTTTTTAAGTGAAGTTTTTTTTTAAAGTTTTTGTCACCATTTCTTAACAAGCTTACGATTAGGCAAAATACACAACAAGCTTACAATATATGTTAAAGTTTTCTTTTAGTTGAAAACATTAACAGTTGGCCTATGTGTAAACAAAATATAAAGAACAAAAGGATTTAAGCTCAAGCAGCGCGAGCGGGAAAAAAACGCCTAATAAAGCAGAGTAGCATCTAACGTTACTGCGCCAGATATCGAACAGAACGTACACGTACACTCGAGTCAGCATGATTATCGTGTTTATATTGTTTCACGTTTATGTCAAGTTTATGTTTATGCTGACGTAGCCTACGTTTATGCTGAAAGGCAAGCTGACTTTTATGCTCGAGTGAGAAAACGCGCAGCACTGACAGATTCAGTGACACAAAGATAACGGCCACGGTGTTCTAAGTTTCTAGCAGCACTTTGCGTTTTCTGTTCTTAAACATGTCTCCCTCAATGAAACTTAAGGGAAGTATGTCTAAAAAATAATAATTTTGCTATTAGATAAGTTATCATCTCGGATCACTCGCGCTACAGCTGCGCTTACCTGCAGACTGCAGTCGTAATGCAGTGATGGACAGCTGTCTTTCCTCAGTCGCCTGCTGTTTGGATTTCATGTGATTTCTCTTTGTGTTGATGATATTATAACTCAGATTAATTAATTCATTTGATCAAAAGTAATTCCATTCTGTAAGATCATTTAGTAACATAATTTTGAACTAGTCTAATTCCAAACTTCGCGAGGCAGACGACGACATTCTGTGATCAAATACAAACAACTTGTTAAACACGCGCCACAGCGCCACCCAGAGGATTTAATTATAACTGCGAGTTAGTGCTTGGGATTTATCAGGGATTCACTGCATTTACGTCCAGCAAAGCATTTAGGCTACGGCTTCATAAATTCGATAAAATTCGAATAGTATTTTATTTTTCGAATAATAATTACAGATCGAATATTCGAAAATTCGAATATTCGTGCACATCCCTAATATATATATATATATATATATATATATATATATATTATATATATAGAGAGAGAGAGAGATATAGAGATATAGAGAGAGAGTCCAAAAAAAAAAAAAAAAAAATGGAAGGGAAGGGAAAAAACTGATTCCAGAAAAAAAATTTACGGAATTTGGAGGGGAAAAAAATGACTTTTTTTTTAAAAATAATATTATTTTTAATATATGTTAATTTGCAACAATAAAAATTCGATGTTGTTAAATCGTACACATTTCATGATTTCAATTAATTAGAAGTGCTTTTCATTACTAACAGAAAAATGAAAAAAATTAAGAAAAATAAATAAATGAAACGTGACGTTGACGCAGTCGCAGTGTGTTGATGATGATGATGATGATGTTCACCTGCTCATGGATGTAAGAGAGACCGTCCAGAATCTCCCTGAAGAGTCTCCAGAGCCGACTGATGTCCTGATACAAGCCCTGATCGATGGTGTCCCGCAGCGTGCTTCTCTCACAGTACTCCATCTGAGGACACAACACGACAGGTGAACACTGGGGCCACAGGGGTCAGGGGTCACGGGTCACGGGTCACGCACCTGTATGTACAGGTAATGCGCTATCAGGAGGGGTTTCTCCGAGTCCGAGCTCTCTGACGGATCCGCTGCTTTACGACTGCTGGGATCCTGCGGAGAGAAACATGACACACAATATAATACACTGATCATGTGATCAATATGATGTGGAACAACAAACAATATAATACACTGATCATGTGATCAATATGATGTGGAACAACAAACAATATAATACACTGATCATGTGATCAATAATGTCAGCGGGATGTTCAGATGGGAATAAAGATAAAAGCATTACAGTATGGCAGACATCTTGATGTGTATAAATAAAAATTGACATGAAAAAAAAAAAGTGAACACTTAGAATGAGTGAAAGTCCAAAAAAAACAAATAATAGAAATAAATAAACAAATAAAATAATGCATTTAAAATAGTGATGTCTAAAATAAACTAGTGTTGAAAATGATGACAAAATTCATTGTTACCTTGTGTTTGTGAAACTACAGATGAATGTTTTTAGTTAAAGCCTACTGTATCATATATTGTTAGTAATATTTCAATCATGTGTATCAAATATGATCATCAGGCTTTTGAGGAGGGTTTATTTTTTCATCTCAATCATCATTGTATTGCATTGCATTATGTTTTAAAACTACAGAGCTTTGATCATAAAACCAAGCATTTAAATATCATCTTACCATCTTATCATCAAGTCATTATTGGCAGATATTGATATTTATATGCACTTTATGTAAGTATCTGCTATACTGTTATAAAGATACAGGTTAATGTGTCAAACTGCATTAATCAATGAGATTTAACCCTCTGGTGCTCTTTGTGTGTCCGAAATTACTTCTATGACATTAATGTACTATATTTTAGTTTGATAATGTTTTTTATTTAATATTTTGTATTTTTAGGGGATTTTATGGTACTAAATAGTATTTACGCTGTATTTATAATCCATTTATTCACTTTTTGAGCATAGACCTGAAAATTAAACTTTCATAAATCTTGAATGCTTTAGAGCCACAGACTGAAGTTTGATCTCTTTTCAAAGAGGGCACTTGGCAGATTATTACTGAAGTGAAAAAAGTTTTAAAAAGTGAACTTAAAAAAAGTTACAGAATGTTACATTCATTGTTATGAAAAATGTACAAAAATACTATTTACGAATTTTATATGAAATAAATATTTTCAAAAATCAAAGAGAAAATCAAAGTCATAAATTTAAACAAGTTGTTTTCAAAATGTTACCCTGATATGTCAGTGATGATCTGTCAGTGAGATGTTGATCGGCTGCAGTACCGGACGCTTCCACTAGAGGAAACTCTCTCATTCATTTCCAATGCGCGAGCAGCACAAGTGGGACTATTTTCTTCAGGACCATTTAACTTTAAACATTTAACTTAATCATGGCTATGATTTATTTTTTCCACATAGCAAGGGCCAAAACCTTTACCAAGTTTTGTACCATTACAATGGAAGTAGAAAAATAAAATCCTCTACTGTAGGAAACGGTCTCTGCTGTCAAATTGTCAATTGTTACAGTGTAATTATATATTTCAGTACTGAGTAATATTAAGTAACTACATGTACTTACTATAGAGTTAAGGTAGGATTAGGATTTGGTTGAGGGTTAGTTGCATGTGATTATGCATAATTTACTGTTATTACTATGGTAAGTACATGTAACAAGGACACTGTAAAATAAAGTGTAACCGTCTCTGCTGACATCAGCATTGTCAAAGATGTAATTTTGCTCAGTTTTTTCCTCCATATTCTCACTATATCAGACTATACGAGCCATAAAAGCCTGATGTATCAAATATTGCTGACTATTAGATCATATGTCAGGCATTACAGGGTTAATGTGCCGAGATTTAATGACTGACCTGTAGGAAACTGTCTCTGCTGCTGACGTCAGCGTTATCAAAGATGACGTCGCTCTCAGAGTCGCTGTCAGGAGGGCTGTCGAAACAGAGCCGGGTCAGAAACACAAACACTATTAGTAGAGGTGTGACGAGACACTTATCTCACGAGACGAGACACTTATCTCACGAGACGAGACACTTATCTCACGAGACGAGACACTTATCTCACGAGACGAGACACTTATCTCACGAGACGAGACACTTATCTCACGAGACGAGACACTTATCTCACGAGACGAGACACTTATCTCACGAGACGAGACACTTATCTCACGAGACGAGACGCTTATCTCACGAGACGAGACGCTTATCTCACGAGACGAGACGCTTATCTCACGAGACGAGACGCTTATCTCACGAGACGAGACGCTTATCTCACGAGACGACACTTATCTCACGACACGAGACGCTTATCTCACGACACGAGACGCTTATCTCACGACACGAGACGCTTATCTCACGACACGAGACGCTTATCTCACGACACGAGACGCTTATCTCACGACACGAGACACTTATCTCACGAGACGACACTTATCTCACGACACGAGACGCTTATCTCACGACACGAGACGCTTATCTCATGACACGAGACGCTTATCTCACGACACGAGACGCTTATCTCACGACACGAGACCCTTATCTCACGAGACGAGACGCTTATCTCACGAGACGCTTATCTCACGAGACGCTTATCTCACGAGACGCTTATCTCACGAGACACTTATCTCACGACACGAGACGCTTATCTCACGACACGAGACACTTATCTCACGAGACGAGACGCTTATCTCACGAGACGAGACGCTTATCTCACGACACGAGACGCTTATCTCACGACACGAGACGCTTATCTCACGACACGAGACGCTTATCTCACGACACGAGACGCTTATCTCACGACGCGAGACGCTTATCTCACGAGACGAGACGCTTATCTCACGAGACGAGACACTTATCTCACGAGACGAGACACTTATCTCACGAGACGAGACGCTTATCTCACGAGACGAGACGCTTATCTCACGACACGAGACGCTTATCTCACGACACGAGACGCTTATCTCACGAGACGAGACGCTTATCTCACGACACGAGACGCTTATCTCACAACACGAGACGCTTATCTCACGACGCGAGACACTTATCTCACGAGACGAGACGCTTATCTCACGAGACGAGACACTTATCTCACGAGACGAGACACTTATCTCACGAGACGAGACGCTTATCTCACGAGACGAGACGCTTATCTCACGACACGAGACGCTTATCTCACGACACGAGACGCTTATCTCACGAGACGAGACGCTTATCTCACGACACGAGACGCTTATCTCACAACACGAGACGCTTATCTCACGACGCGAGACACTTATCTCACGAGACGAGACGCTTATCTCACGAGACGAGACGCTTATCTCACGAGACGAGACACTTATCTCACGAGACGAGACGCTTATCTCACGAGACGAGACACTTATCTCACGACACGAGACGCTTATCTCACGACACGAGACGCTTATCTCACGACACGCTTATCTCACGAGACGAGACGCTTATCTCACGAGACGAGACGCTTATCTCACGACACGAGACACTTCTCACGAGACGAGACGCTTATCTCACGAGACGAGACACTTATCTCACGAGACGAGACACTTCTCACGAGACGAGACGCTTATCTCACGAGACGAGACACTTATCTCACGAGACGAGACACTTATCTCACGAGACGAGACGCTTATCTCACGAGACGAGACGCTTATCTCACGAGACGAGACGCTTATCTGACGAGACGCTTATCTCACGAGACGAGACCCTTCTCACGAGACGAGACCCTTATCTCACGAGACGAGACGCTTATCTCACGAGACGAGACGCTTATCTCACGAGACGAGACGCTTATCTCACGAGACGAGACGCTTATCTCACGAGACGAGACGCTTATCTCACGAGACGAGACGCTTATCTCACGAGACGAGACTCTTATCTCACGAGACGAGACACTTATCTCACGAGACGAGACACTTATCTCACAAGACGAGACACTTATCTCACAAGACGAGACACTTATCTCACGAGACGAGACACTTATCTCACAAGACGAGACGCTTATCTCACGAGACGACACGAGACGCTTATCTCACGAGACGAGACGAGACGCTTATCTCACGACACGAGACACTTATCTCACGAGACGAGACACTTATCTCACGACACGAGACACTTATCTCACGACACGAGACACTTATCTCACGAGACGAGACACTTCTCACGACACGAGACGCTTATCTCACGACACGAGACACTTATCTCACGACACGAGACGCTTATCTCACAAGACGAGACGCTTCTCACGACACGAGACGCTTATCTCACAAGACGAGACGCTTCTCACGACACGAGACACTTATCTCACGACACGAGACACTTATCTCACAAGACGAGACGCTTCTCACGACACGAGACACTTATCTCACGATACGAGACACTTATCTCACGACACGAGACACTTATCTCACGACACGAGACACTTATCTCACGATACGAGACACTTATCTCACGATACGAGACACTTATCTCACGACACGAGACGCTTATCTCACGACACGAGACACTTATCTCACGACACGAGACGCTTATCTCACAAGACGAGACGCTTCTCACGACACGAGACACTTATCTCACAAGACGAGACGCTTCTCACGACACGAGACACTTATCTCACGACACGAGACACTTATCTCACAAGACGAGACGCTTCTCACGAGACGAGACACTTCTCACGACACGAGACGCTTATCTCACGAGACACTTATCTCACGACACGAGACACTTATCTCACGACACGAGACGCTTATCTCACAAGACGAGACGCTTCTCACGACACGAGACGCTTATCTCACAAGACGAGACGCTTCTCACGACACGAGACACTTATCTCACGACACGAGACACTTATCTCACAAGACGAGACGCTTCTCACGACACGAGACACTTATCTCACGACACGAGACACTTATCTCACGACACGAGACACTTATCTCACAAGACGAGACGCTTCTCACGACACGAGACGCTTATCTCACAAGACGAGACGCTTCTCACGACACGAGACACTTATCTCACGACACGAGACACTTATCTCACAAGACGAGACGCTTCTCACGACACGAGACACTTATCTCACGACACGAGACACTTATCTCACGACACGAGACACTTATCTCACGACACGAGACACTTATCTCACGACACGAGACACTTATCTCACGACACGAGACACTTATCTCACGACACGAGACACTTATCTCACGACACGAGACGCTTATCTCACGAGACGCTTATCTCACGAGACGAGACGCTTATCTCACGACACGAGACACTTATCTCACGACACGAGACGCTTATCTCACGAGACACTTATCTCACGACACGAGACACTTATCTCACGACACGAGACACTTATCTCACGACACGAGACACTTATCTCACGACACGAGACACTTATCTCACGACACGAGACACTTATCTCACGACACGAGACGCTTATCTCACGAGACACTTATCTCACGACACGAGACACTTATCTCACGACACGAGACGCTTCTCACGACACGAGACGCTTATCTCACAAGACGAGACGCTTCTCACGACACGAGACACTTATCTCACGACACGAGACACTTATCTCACGACACGAGACACTTATCTCACAAGACGAGACGCTTCTCACGACACGAGACACTTATCTCACGACACGAGACGCTTCTCACGACACGAGACGCTTATCTCACAAGACGAGACGCTTCTCACGACACGAGACACTTATCTCACGACACGAGACACTTATCTCACGACACGAGACACTTATCTCACAAGACGAGACGCTTCTCACGACACGAGACGCTTATCTCACAAGACGAGACGCTTCTCACGACACGAGACACTTATCTCACGACACGAGACACTTATCTCACAAGACGAGACGCTTCTCACGAGACGAGACACTTCTCACGACACGAGACGCTTATCTCACGAGACACTTATCTCACGACACGAGACACTTATCTCACGACACGAGACGCTTATCTCACAAGACGAGACGCTTCTCACGACACGAGACGCTTATCTCACAAGACGAGACGCTTCTCACGACACGAGACACTTATCTCACGACACGAGACACTTATCTCACAAGACGAGACGCTTCTCACGACACGAGACACTTATCTCACGACACGAGACACTTATCTCACAAGACGAGACGCTTCTCACGACACGAGACGCTTATCTCACAAGACGAGACGCTTCTCACGACACGAGACACTTATCTCACGACACGAGACACTTATCTCACAAGACGAGACACTTATCTCACGACACGAGACACTTATCTCACGACACGAGACACTTATCTCACGACACGAGACACTTATCTCACGACACGAGACACTTATCTCACGACACGAGACACTTATCTCACGACACGAGACACTTATCTCACGACACGAGACGCTTATCTCACGAGACGCTTATCTCACGAGACGAGACGCTTATCTCACGACACGAGACACTTATCTCACGACACGAGACGCTTATCTCACGAGACACTTATCTCACGACACGAGACACTTATCTCACGACACGAGACACTTATCTCACGACACGAGACACTTATCTCACGACACGAGACACTTATCTCACGACACGAGACGCTTATCTCACGACACGAGACGCTTATCTCACGACACGAGACTAACTCATAATCTTGTAATTTAGTAAAAATAGTTCTACTTTATGAGTATGAATTATCAAATGCATTGAAATACAACAATATACAAGCACTGTAAAAGGTTTTGCCACAAACTCAACTGACTACATGAGTTATGAGCTTCCAGAACTTCTGACTGAGGCAGTGTGTGACCTCCTAATCAAACTCCTTTCCACAAATTGAACATAGAAATAAAAGGCTACACAGTTCAGAGATGTGTTTAATATCGGGAGACAGGCTATTGTATGAAGCCTAATTTGCGCACATCAGTGAGCTTGTGTTTTACTTTTCACTGTGCGACTGCAACTCGTGCTGGATGAGCAGAGCAGACGTTTACAATAGTTCATAGCGGTTTTTATTTATATGAATTACCGCGGTGAACACCGTAATGTAATGTGAATGTAGCGGTGGCATATTCTGTGTACCAACTTCGGAACCAAGTCGATACTGAAATTTAAAAAATGTGACGCTTTGTGCGCTATTGAGTGTAATCATAAACACCTCTGATTGGCCGTTGTGCTCACGCGCTCATCAGATACATCTGTGATTGTGATTAGCGTTTTAAAAACATGTGGTAAATATACATTAATGACATTAATTAATCTCTTGTCTTAAAAAACATTCAAACGCTCCAGTTCGCTGATCACTGTAGCCAATCACAGACGTATCCGATGAGCGTGTGAACACAGTGGCCAATCAGAGGTGTTTACGATTACGCTCAGTTCCGACAGTACTTTTGACAACACTACCCCTAACTATTAGTGCAAAACACATGATGATTGGACAGTAGAAATCTCACAGGAATGAGGGGCAGAACACGTCCTCTTCATCATCATCATCATCATCATCATCATCGTCGTCGTCGTCTTCCTCGTCTTCGGCAGCGCTGCATTTAGCGCTGGATGATCTCTCTAGCGACGTGCTCCACTCCACAGAGCTAGCGAGAGCGGGCGGCGGCGCCTCATCCTCGATGTTGTCCATCAGACCCAGTTCGTTCCGGCGGGACCGAGCCGCGGGTCGAGAGTGTGTCTCAGGGCTGATGAACGCCTCAGAGTCGTCACTGCTCACCGCTCCGGTCCACGCCGTCTCGTGCCGCTCGATCCACGCGTTATAGTAGCGCACAATGTTCTCGTGGTTGAGCCGCGACAGCAGCGTGACCTCACCTTTGATCCGCCGGAACTGCTTGCTAGCCGGGTTCACCTGGATCCGCTTCACCGCGTAATAACAGCCGTCCAACTTATTCTGCACCTGAACGGAGACGAAAGAGAAATATGAGCATTTACAAACCTGTCGTCCAATAAACAGAGACTTTAAGTTCTCACAGGTTTCCGACTAAATAAAACATTTGAAAGTAAAGAAATCGAGATATAAATATTAGCATGGCCATTTTAGTATTCAGCTGTTACAGTATTAATTATACACCTTTTTTATTGTGCTGTACAATATATATAAACAGGTGAAAAATCAAGATTGTTTGCAAAACTTTGTGTATTTCAGTAATTGAAATTAAAAGGTGAAATTAATATATTTAGTATATATAACTATATACATATGCATGATTATACTTTTCAGGGGGCCGACATTTCTGTATTTAAAATCCTTTTTTTATTGATTTCATGTAATATTCTTATTTTCTCAGATTGATTATGTAAGCCATAATCATCAAAATTATAACTTTTGCACAATATTAAAATTTTTAGAGTTTCATCTGTATATAATTTTATATAAATAGATAGAAATAGAGATATTTATAGTAATGTATATAATATATTTGTAGTAAATTTTATAGTAAAAAAAGTGCATATTTATCAAAATTATACATGCACATACAAATATCATATATATATGAAATTTGTATATGCATGTATAAAAATAAAAAATAAAAATATACAATATATATATTGCAGAAAAACAAAATAAACAATGTCAGTTTTCCACCATATCGCGATATCGTTTGTGAAGACATCACAAACTCCACGGCCTTTTCCACACATCACACGGACGCAGGACGCCATAACGGGTGTAGAATTAGCATCTGCATTAATAACAAAACTGTCTTCCAAAAAGAGTAAAACCAGGACATCGCTGACCTTGATCACGGCCCCGAACGCGCCCTTCCCCAGCATCTGCAGCTCGGAGAACTCGTTGTAATATCTGGAGAACTGCTTCTGCACCTCCGTACTGAAGGGGGCGCTGAGGAGGAGACTGCGCGGGACAACCGTGGACGCAAAGTCAACGCCCGTGTCTGAGGGACAAAAACATGGACATTACCGACACCAGCCGTGTAGAGGAGAGCCAGCACTGACTGGAGCTTAAAATGCAAATTATATATGTGTATGTGTATGTGTGTGTGTGTGAGAGTGTGTGTGTGTCTGTGTGAGTGTGTGTGTGTGTGTGTGTGTGTGTCTGTGTGTGTGTGTGTGTGTGTGAGTGAGTGAGTGAGTAAGTGAGTGAGTGAGTGAGTGAGTGAGTGAGTGAGTGAGTGTGTGTGTGTGTGTGTCTGTGTGTGTGTGCGTGCGTGCGTGCGTGCGCGTGAGTGCGTGTGTGTGCGTGAGAGAGAGAGAGAGAGAGAGAGAGAGAGAGAGTGAGTGTGTGTGTGTGTGTGTGTGTGCGCGCATGCGTGTGTGTGTGAGTGTGTGCGCGCATGCGTGTGCGTGTGTGCGTGCTTCACCCTCGGGACTGGACTCCTGACACGCCAACACACTCCTGGGTGACGGAGGTCTCAGGAACGGATGATCCAGAAGCTGGTGAGCGTGCCAGCGATCAGCGTCATTAAGACATACACACCTACAAATATACATAAATATACGTATAAGCAAACAAATGATCTATAAGGTTTTCCTGCACAAACATATTCATAACAGCAGTGTAGAGCGTGGAGATATGGCCGCATGGCTGTGTTTAATTTTTTTTATTAACAAGAGTAATATTTATTTTTTGTTTTAATCTAGGTTTTAATTATTATTATTTTATATCACAGTTTTGAAAAATTGAAATTAGACCCCCCCCCCCCCCAAAAAAATTGTGCAGTTCAATCATTTAAAATTTTTTAACTAATTATTTAATTAATTATCAATTAATTTAAGTTAAATAAAAACCAATGAATTATAGAAATATTAACTTCAGGGGGACCTAATATTTTAGGTAAAAGGTTCGGCTGATGAAAATGATTGTGAATCTGTCGGCGCGGTCACACACACCTGTTGAGGAAGTCGTGCAGGTCCGCGGGCAGCGTCTCCGGCAC
The DNA here is from genome assembly GCA_031834385.1 of Semotilus atromaculatus. Classification (NCBI taxonomy): domain Eukaryota; kingdom Metazoa; phylum Chordata; class Actinopteri; order Cypriniformes; family Leuciscidae; genus Semotilus; species Semotilus atromaculatus. Next base: position 30,034,774 of record JAULUF010000028.1, read on the forward strand.
CGTGACGGGATATTCCTCGACCGCGCGGCCCTGAGCGAGCGCTAACATTAGCAGCCCAAAACCCCACACGTCTCCCTTCTTCCCGGCCCGCGTGGGCATCGCCTCCTCGCAGAAGCGCACGCGGCCCTGCTGGAAGATGTCGGCGTCACACACGTCAGCCAGGCGTTTGGCCAGACTGTAGTCGGCGAGCCGGACGTCCCCGTGAGCGTCCAGCAGGACACAGGACGGGCTCAGCTGCTTGTGGACCACAGAGTTGCTGTGCAGATACTCGAGCGCAGCCGCTAGCTGGGCCGCGTGACGCCGGAGCTGATCCACCGGAACCGGAGAGCCACTGGAGAGCTTCTGCGCCAGACTCGACCCGGGAACGTGTTCGGCTAGCAGGTCCACTACCAGACAGTCGTCGCGCTCGCTGAAGCTCAGCGCCTGGTAGTGCACCAGATTCGGGTGCTTCAGCTTCAGCAGCGAGTTCAGCTCGCTCTCGGCACCGTGGATCTGGAGCAAAGAGTTCATCATGACCTGAAGAACTTCTGATCTGAAGGCTTCTAGTTAAAGGAGTAGTTCACTTTAAAATGAAAATTAGCCCATGATTTACTCCCCCTCAAGCCATCCTAGGCGTGTATGACATTCTTATCCATATACATCTATCATTTTTCAGTATAAGTGCATCTATCCATCATAACAGTGCATTTATCCATCATAAAAGTGCATCTATCCATCATAAAAGTGCATTTATCCATCATAAAAGTGCATCTATCCATCATAAAAGTGCATTTATCCATCATAAAAGTGCATTTATCCATCATAAAAGTGCATCTATCCATCATAAAAGTGCATTTATCCATCATAAAAGTGCATTTATCCATCATAAAAGTGCATTTATCCATCATAAAAGTGCATTTATCCATCATAAAAGTGCATTTATCCATCATAAAAGTGCATCTATCCATCATAAAAGTGCATTTATCCATCATAAAAGTGCATTTATCCATCATAAAAGTGCATCTATCCATCATAAAAGTGCATTTATCCATCATAAAAGTGCATCTGTCCATCATAAAAGTGCATTTATCCATCATAAAAGTGCATCTGTCCATCATAAAAGTGCATCTGTCCATCATAACAGTGCATCTATCCATCATAAAAGTGCATCTGTCCATCATAAAAGTGCATCTGTCCATCATAAAAGTGCATCTATCCATCATAAAAGTGCATTTATCCATCATAAAAGTGCATCTATCATCATAAAAGTGTATCTGTCCATCATAAAAGTGCATCTGTCCATCATAAAAGTGCATCTGTCCATCATAAAAGTGCATCTGTCCATCATAAAAGTGCATCTGTCCATCATAAAAGTGCATCTATCCATCATAAAAGTGCATTTATCCATCATAAAAGTGCATCTATCATCATAAAAGTGTATCTGTCCATCATAAAAGTGCATCTGTCCATCATAAAAGTGCATCTATCATCATAAAAGTGTATCTGTCCATCATAAAAGTGCATTTATCCATCATAAAAGTGCATCTGTCCATCATAAAAGTGTATCTGTCCATCATAAAAGTGCATCTGTCCATCATAAAAGTGCATCTATCCATCATAAAAGTGCATCTGTCCATCATAAAAGTGCATCTATCCATCATAAAAGTGCATCTATCCATCATAAAAGTGCATCTGTCCATCATAAAAGTGCATTTATCCATCATAAAAGTGCATCTATCCATCATAAAAGTGCATCTATCCATCATAAAAGTGCATCTATCCATCATAAAAGTGCATCTGTTCATCATAAAAGTTGGACAGATGCAATATTACATTGAAGTAATATTTCTTATTTAGTTTTTATTTATTATTATTTTTATTATTATTATTTTATGGCCATAATGATATATAAATCACAAATTTAAATTTAAATGCATGACATTAAATTGTGCCAACATAAGAATTTCATTATAAAACTTGCATTTATATCAGAGAGTGAAGGAGAAGTGAACAAATGATATGATATTTTTGTTGATTTTCTACCTGTTTTTTGCACTTCTCGATCTTGTCCCTCTCCTGGCTGGTGAAGAACTTCCCGACGGAGTTCCAGCGCAGGATCCACTCGTACACGACGGAGAAGTCTCCAGTGGTGGAGTTAAAGGCGTAATACACACTCCGTCCCAGCCGCTCGCTCTCCCCTGACACACACCACACACACACACACTGACTGACACACTCCACTATACCAGCATCACATACTGATTTAATTAGGTCACTTCATTCTGATTTAAATCTAATTAATAATCAGTATATTTTACATATAAAAATGTTTTGTTGATAATAATTCTACTTTATAATTCTAAATAAAATGTAAGTATCAATTAATTTATTTTACATATAATGTTTTATTAACAATAATTCTACTTAATTCTAAATAAAATGTAATTATCAATAAAAAAATTCACATATAATGTTTTGTTGATAATAATTCTACTTAATAATTCTAAATAAAATGTAATTAACAAAACATTTATTTTACGTATATTTTATTAACAATAATTCTACTTAATTCTAAATAAAATCTAATTAAAATCTAATTATCAATCAATTTATTTGACATGTTTTATTAACAATAATTCTACTTAATTCTAAATAAAATCTAATTCTCAATCAATTTATTTGACATATAATGTTTTATTAACAATAATTCTACTTAATAATTCTAAATAAAATGTAATTATCAATTTATTTTATATATAATAATGTTTTATTAATAATAATTCTACTTAATTCTAAATTAAATCATTAATAATTGTACATTTTACTTATTTTAATTAATAATCAGTATATTTTACATATAATGTTTATTAACAATAATTCTACTTAATAATTCTAAATAAAATGTAATTAACAATACAATACAATTATTTTATATATATAATAATATTTTATTGATTGATAATTCTAGATTAGATTAGATTCAATTATATTAATAATTTTACATATAATAATGTTTTAATTTGACTTAATTGTAAATTAAACATTTATTTTAAATTTAATAATGTTTTATTAATAATAAAAATTATTGTAATAATTACTAAATAATAATCTATATATGATTTTACATATAATAATGATTCAATAGCTGTACTTAATTCTGATTTAAATGTAATTAATAACGGGATGCAGAACGCCGGCTGATATCCCAGAATGCTCACCGATGCACTTCCCTCTGTGAACTCTGACCTCTCCGAGGAAACTGTTGCTGAAGTGAAGCACTTCCTGCTGGCGCTGGTTCTCCTCGCTGTACGTGTCTCGTCTAGAAGAGGAAAACAGATGAAAATGTAGTGTTTACATGAACGCTAAACGTCTGATCGGGTGTGTGTGTGTGTGTGTGAGAGAGAGAGAGTGAGTGTGAGTGTGAGTGTGTGTGTGAGTAGTGTTTGTGTGTGTGAGTGTGTGTGTGTGTGTGCGCGTGTGTGAGAGAGTGAGTGTGAGTTCAGTGTTTGTTTTTGTGTGTGTGTGTGTGAGAGAGAGTGAGTGAGAGTGTGTGTGTGATCAGTGTTTGTGTGAGTGTGTGTGTGTGTGTGTGTGTGTGTGTGTGAGAGAGATCAGTGTTTGTGTGAGTGAGTGTGTGTGTGTGTGCATGTGCGTGTGAGTGTGTGTGTGAGTGTGAGAGTGAGAGAGAGTGAGTGAGTGTGAGTGTGTGTGTGTGATCAGTGTTTGTGTGAGTGTGTGTGTGTGAGAGTGAGAGTGAGTGAGTGAGTGAGTGAGTGAGTGAGTGTGTGTGTGTGTGCGTGCGATCAGTGTTTGTGTGTGTGTGTGATCAGTGTTTGTGTGAGTGTGTGTGTGTGTGTGTGTGAGATCAGTGTTTGTGTGAGTGATCAGTGTTTGTGTGTTTGTGTGAGTGTGTGTGTGTGTGTGATCAGTGTTTGTGAGTGATCAGTGTTTGTGTGTTTGTGTGAGTGTGTGTGTGTGTGTGTGCGTGCGATCAGTGTTTGTGTGTGTGTGTGTGTGTGTGATCAGTGTTTGTGTGAGTGTGTGATCAGTGTTTGTGTGAGTGTGTGATCAGTGTTTGTGTGAGTGTGTGTGTTTGTGTGTGTGTGTTTGTGATCAGTGTTTGTGTGAGTGATCAGTGTTTGTGTGAGTGTGTGTGTGTGTGTGTGTGTGTGTGAGACCTGTGTCTGCTGCTTGATGTGGTTCTGCGTCTGTTAGTCAGCACTTTCTTTGCTTCACACGGATCCACAGGCGACCCTGATGTGTGTGTTTCTGACGCCGGCTGCACAGCGTCGACACTCTCCAAACGCTCCTGAAACAGTCCAGAACACACACACACACACACACACACACACACACACACACCTTGCAATCAGTTCATGGGAGCGTGGAAAATAATCATAAAAAATATAATAAAATGTGTCCATATGATTTACTTCAATGCTGATTAATTAATAATTAATATACAATTAAATTAATTACTTCATTTTATATATTTTATATAATCAATTGTTACATTTATATAATAAATTATATAAAGAAAATAAAAAAGAAAAAGAAAATATTATAATATAACATAATATAACAATATACATAACAAAATATAATTGTATTCAATGTTGTGAAATAATTACTAATAATTAATGATATATTTAATAAACATAATATTAATTAAACAAATATATCAAATGAATTATATAAAGTATATAATATAATTATAAGAACTATAAAATAGGCCCATATGATTTACTTCAATGCTGTGATTAATTAATAATTATTAATTAATATAAAATAGTGTAATACTAATTATATAAATTATATAAAAATAATTAGTTACATTTATATAATGACTTATTATATATGAAGACTTCAGATGCAAAAGCCTCTAAGTGCCATTTGAAATTTTCTTCTACAATGAACATTTTTATCAAACTTGCATGTTTATGTTCATTTATTTCACTTTAATGGCAATGGAAATTACCTATTAATTGTCATTAAAATGAAATTAACTTAAATATACAAGCTTGATAAAAATGCTAATTTTAGAATAAAATTTATACATATATATATATATATAAATTTTATTCTAAAATTAGCATTTTTATCAAGCTTGTATATTTAAGTTAATTTCATTCTATATATAAAACATTAAAAATTGTCTGTGGAGGTTGTGTGGCTTACTATGATATTAGACTACCGATACATAGCCAATAATAAAAGATATGAATGAATGAATTCATATCTTCAAAGAATTTCAAACCTCAACCAAACATCAACAGTCGGTCATTAGTCTTTAGTCTGCATTAAAATCATGAACTCAAATGTCAAAAACTTAAAAAAACAGACCAATGACCGTTGTAACAGTGTGTAAACCAAACATTTCAGGCTATAGCCTAACGCTAAAAAAGCCTTATGCTAAAATTATTATTACAACTAAATTGTCGGTCATTTAATAATCATTTTTTATAAGAAATATTTGCTTTGTGTAACCCGACATCAGGCCGAAGTATTTTCTTGTGAAACACAGTGCTGCAACCAATCAATCCCTCTACGACTGGCTGCCGTCACACACACAACCTCCACACACAGTTTTAATGTTTTATCAGACAATAACTATTCAAGATTATGCTTTAGTATCATTTTCGGGACAATTAGGGCCGGATTCTGGACGTCTGGTCACCCTATCCGAGAACTGAACACACAGAGAGGAGAGAGAGATCTCACCAGCTTGGCCATCTCTTTCTTCCTCTTTTCTTCTCGTCTCTCCTCCTCTCTCCTTTGAATCTCTGCCAGAATCTCGTTTTGCTGCGGATGAGAAACACTGAGATCAGATCTACTGAGAAACACTGAGATCAGATCTACTGAGAAACACTGAGATCAGATCTACTGAGAAACACTGAGATCAGATCTACTGAGAAACACTGAGATCAGATCTACTGAGAGACACTGAGATCAGATCTACTGAGACACACTGAGATCAGATCTACTGAGAAACACTGAGATCAGATCTACTGAGAAACACTGAGATCAGATCTACTGAGAAACACTGAGATCAGATCTACTGAGAAACACTGAGATCAGATCTACTGAGACACACTGAGATCAGATCTACTGAGACACACAGAGATCAGATCTACTGAGACACACAGAGATCAGATCTACTGAGAAACACTGAGATCAGATCTACTGAGAAACACTGAGATCAGATCTACTGAGAGACACTGAGATCAGATCTACTGAGAGACACTGAGATCAGATCTACTGAGAGACACTGAGATCAGATCTACTGAGAAACACTGAGATCAGATCTACTGAGAGACACTGAGATCAGATCTACTGAGAGACACTGAGATCAGATCTACTGAGAAACACTGAGATCAGATCTACTGAGAGACACTGAGATCAGATCTACTGAGAAACACTGAGATCAGATCTACTGAGAGACACTGAGATCAGATCTACTGAGAAACACTGAGATCAGATCTACTGAGAAACACTGAGATCAGATCTACTGAGAAACACTGAGATCAGATCTACTGAGAGACACTGAGATCAGATCTACTGAGAAACACTGAGATCAGATCTACTGAGAGACACTGAGATCAGATCTACTGAGAGACACTGAGATCAGATCCACTGAGAAACACTGAGATCAGATCCACTGAGAAACACTGAGATCAGATCTACTGAGAGACACTGAGATCAGATCTACTGAGAGACACTGAGATCAGATCTACTGAGAAACACTGAGATCAGATCTACTGAGAGACACTGAGATCAGATCTACTGAGAAACACTGAGATCAGATCTACTGAGAAACACTGAGATCAGATCTACTGAGAAACACTGAGATCAGATCTACTGAGAGACACTGAGATCAGATCTACTGAGAAACACTGAGATCAGATCTACTGAGAAACACTGAGATCAGATCCACTGAGAAACACTGAGATCAGATCTACTGAGAGACACTGAGATCAGATCTACTGAGAGACACTGAGATCAGATCTACTGAGAAACACTGAGATCAGATCTACTGAGAGACACTGAGATCAGATCTACTGAGAGACACTGAGATCAGATCTACTGAGAAACACTGAGATCAGATCTACTGAGAAACACTGAGATCAGATCTACTGAGAAACACTGAGATCAGATCTACTGAGAAACACTGAGATCAGATCTACTGAGAGACACTGAGATCAGATCTACTGAGAGACACTGAGATCAGATCTACTGAGAAACACTGAGATCAGATCTACTGAGAAACACTGAGATCAGATCTACTGAGACACACTGAGATCAGATCTACTGAGAGACACTGAGATCAGATCTACTGAGAAACACTGAGATCAGATCTACTGAGAAACACTGAGATCAGATCTACTGAGAAACACTGAGATCAGATCTACTGAGAAACACTGAGATCAGATCTACTGAGAAACACTGAGATCAGATCTACTGAGAAACACTGAGATCAGATCTACTGAGAAAATACTTATTTGCAGCTGAATCATACAAATAAATAGTTAAAAAATCAAATATTGTGATTTATGATTTTTTTTTTTAGATTATGTCTCTCACAGTGGACATGCACCTACGATGACAATTTCAGACCCCTCCATGATTTCTAAGTGGGAGAACTTGCAAAATAGCAGGGTGTTCAAATACGTATTTTCCTCACTGTATACTAAATAAATAAATTAGTTTCACCTTTTAATTTGAATTACTGAAATACACAAACTTTTGCA